>JASDQU010103679.1:277152-300526 GCA_032191745.1 Picea mariana
ATACCTGCAATGCAACTTGATGCATTTGGTGCGTTTATTGTCTCGATGTGTTTTGTTATGGTTTTTTGATTGCTTTGCAATGTTCATCAACCATTGATGCTTCTCGAGGTTTTTTGCTCAATTAGTGGATTATTTTCTTCTTCTAGTGGTTATAAATAACACAATAAGAATATAAAGTTGTACCCTTACCTATTAAATATGTATGGAAATACATCTTCCGGTGGTTATAAATAACACGTTGAACATTAAAATCGCCAATTGCCCTTACCTATTGAAGGTGTAGGTTCCCTATTGTTTAATCCCTTTGCCAAATGTTGTGTCTAATCCCTTTTCCAAATTCCTAATCAACAGAGGAGGGTAGTTATATATTCTTGTCAAAAGATTAATGATTCCACCGCCCAAAAGACTACTTATCTCAGCCGATCGAATTTTGAAAAGTTATCACTGCCCAGAAATTAATTTTCATCGTCTTAACCGCTGAAATGATAAAAGGGTATCACCACCACACCGTTTCAGTTTTTGACTGATCAAATTTCAAAGGGGAAATTAACCATTAACGTTATGAAAAGCCAAATTTGAATTAGGCACGGCGAAGGGAAAGTTAGCCGACTAATCACACCCTTCATTGTGGTATCAAAGGTAGTAATATTTCTAGTTCCTCGTTGTAACTGAATACAGTGATTTGGAATTTGATCTGAAATGGCTAAAAAATAGTGGTTTGGCTCAGCCACAGATTCTTGTTTTTACTGAAAGGAATTATGATTCTTGTTTTATCAGAATGAGAACAATTATGCGTTCTCAAGATCTTTGGGAGTTTGTTACTATTGGTTATCCATAGCCTATTGACCAAGCAACAGAAATGGCTCTGACAAATTCAGAGAGAATTTTATTGAAGGAGAACAGAAAGAAAGACAATAAATCCCTCGGTCTTATTCAACAAGGCCTAAACGAAACCATATTTCCGAAGGTTTCAAGTGTAGTGTCCTCAAAGAAAGCTTGGGACACCCTTGAAACTAGCTATAAAGGTGTATCCAAGGTGAAGACTGTCAAGGTTCAGAATTTGAGAAGAGACTTTGAAAATATGAAGATGAAGGATAGTGAGTCAGTTGATAGTTTCATGACTCAAGTCATGAATGTTGTGAATCAGCTAAGGCAATATGGTGAAGACCTCTTAGACAAGAGAGTAATTGAGAAAGTTCTTAGATCTTTGCCAAAGAAGTTTGAATCTGTAGTTGTACCCATAGAAAAATTTAAAGATATTAGTCTAATGCATATTGATGAATTAATTAGTTCTCTGATTTCTCATGAATCTAGGATGTCTAGATATGATAATCAATTAGAGAATGCCTTCAAATACCATATGCATTTTACTAGAGGAAGAGGCAGAGGAAGGTCCAGTAGCAGAGAAAGAGGAGGTCGATTTGTTGGTCAAAGAGACAACAAAAATGATTCAGAATCTGAGAAGAAAACTCAACATAATCCTCCTAATTTAAGGGGGAGTAGCATTAGATCCTGGTAGCAAGGAAATCAAAGGTATGTTAAATCTAAGGTACAATGTTATTATTGTAAGAAATTTGGACATTATTCTAACAAGTGTTGGAATAAGCAAATGTTGGAAAGCAGTTTGCACACACGACAAAGGAGTTAGAGGATGACCATAAACCTTTGTTTTTGACTTGTAATGTCACCAAGGTAAGTTCAAATGATGTTTGGTTTTTGGATAGTGGATGTAGCAATCACATGATTGGAAACAAAGACTTTTCTTCTAGTTTAGATACTAGTATTCAGTGTGAGGTAAAGTTGGGTAATGACAGTAAGGTAAGAGTTGATGGTAAAGGTGTGATTCTTGTTTATACTAAGAATGATGAAAGGAGAAAAATAGATGATGTTTATTATGTACCTGGTATGAAATGCAATCTTATAAGTGTTGGACAACTGATAGAGAAAAAGTACAGAGTGTTCTTCAAGAACAAGGTATGTACAATTTATGATAAGTATCCAAGTAAGCAGTGGATTGTCATAGTAGAGATGACAAAGAATAGAATGTTTCCACTTATTATGAGAAATGATTTGAATGACTCTTTGAATTCCTATAAAGATAAAGGTTTGGATGAGTCATGGTTATGGAATTTGAGATATGGCCATTTACATTTTGGAGGTATAGATTTGTTGCAGAAGAAGCAAATGGTGAAGGGGTTTCCCACTATTCAGCAACCAACAAGCTCGTGTGAGAGTTTCATACTTGCAAAGAATCACAGGGATAAATTTATTTATGGTGTTTCGTACAGGGATAAATCTCCATTGGAACTTATTCACACAAATTTATGTGGGCCGATGAAAACATCTTCATTGACTGGTAATGTCTATTTTATGACTTTTATTAATGATTTTAGTCAAAAAACTTGGGTTTATTTGTTGAAGAAGAAGTCTGAAGCTTTTGATATATTTAAGAGGTTTAAAGTTATGGTTAAAAAGGAGAGTGGAAAATATATTAAAGTCTTGAGATCAGACAGAGGAGGTGAGTATATGCTAATTGATTTCATGGAGTTTTTTCAGTCTCATGGAATCAAGAGAAAGTTTACTACTCGTTATACTCAACAGATGAATGGAGTAGCTGAAAGGAAGAATCAAACCATTATGAATATGGTTTGAAGTATGTTGAAGGAGAAGCATCTTCCAAACGAATATTGGGGCGATGTAGTTATTTGTTTAGTATATATTCTGAACATAAGTCCAACTAAGAGTGTGAAGAACCAAGTTCCCATAGAAGCTTGGAGTGGTAAGAATAGCAACGTATCTCATTTGAGGATTTTCGGGTGTGTAGCTTATGCACATGTACTTGAATAGATGAGGAGAAAGTTGGATGACAGAAGTGAGAAATGTGTCTTTATTGGATACAGTGAGGATTCTAAGGCATATAAACTCTATAATCCCATCACCAAGAAGTATGTTATCAACATAGATGTTGAGTTCAAGGAAGAAGAAGCTTGGGATGGTAGCATTGATAAAATTGTTTCAGTGGGAGATGAAATATCCCATGAAGATGATGATGGAGATGAGTAGACCATACAGGGTGGAAAGTTGAATCCACATTCACATACACCTGCATAAAGAACTCTTTTAATACAATCACCATGAGTCAATGCATCACAAATAAGAATTCCCAAATCATATGAACGTGGTGAGCCATAAGGTCATGGTGGACTGCAAATAGGATGAAAGGTAAGTGATGAATCAAATCCTACTTTATCTTAATTCAGAAACAAAATTAGAGGTCAGAAGACTAGAAGTTTATGAGAATTATATGAGAAAAATGATGAAGTAGATCAAGTTTCAAATTTTGCATTAATTGCATATGATCTTGTAAATTTTGATGATGTTGTTAAGAAAGAAGTTTGGGTAGAAGTTATGAATGAGGAAATTGATGCCATAGAAAGGAATAACACTTGGGGACTTGTAGATTTACCTAAAGATAAAAAATGTATAGGTTTTAAATGGATTTAGAAAACCAAGTTAAATGTTGAAGGTGAAGTTGAGAAGCACAAAGCAAGGCTTGTAGCTCAGGGGTTCTGTCAAAAACCCGGTATTGATTATAATGAAACTTTTGCACCTGTATCCAGGATTGATACAGTAAGAATGGTGTTAGCCATTGTTGCTCATAATAAATGGTGTATGTACCAGATGGATGTAAAATATTCATTTTTAAATGGTTTTCTGGAAGAAGAGTTTTATGTGAAACAACCTCCAGGATACAAGATTGTTGGAAAAGAAGGTAAGGTCTGCAAGTTAAAGAAAGCGTTGTATGGATTGAAACAAGCACCCAGAGTATGGCACAACAAAATTGATGAATATTTAAATGGTCAAGGATTCAATAGAAGTCCTAGTGATCTAACATTGTATACAAAGGTAAATCGGGAAGGTAAACTCTTGATTGTATGCTTATATGTTGATGATTTTATTTTCACTGGAAATATTTCAATAGATGAGTTTAAGACAACCATGGAAACTGAGTTTGAAATGAATGATTTAGGAATGATGAAGTATTTTCCAGGCATTGAGGTAAATCAATCTGAAGATGGTATTTTTATTTGTCAAACTAAGTATGCAAAGGACATATTGAAAAGGTTTAGGATGGGGAATTGTAAATCAGTTGTAACACCAATCACAACTGACACAAAACTCAGTAAGAATGATGAGGGTTCATGTGTTGATCTGAATTTGTATAAAACAATGGTTGGAAGTTCTATGTATTTGACAACAACAAGATCTAATATTGTGTTAGTTGTAAGTCTGATTTCTAGATTTATGGAGACTCTGAAAAGTACTCATTGGCAAGCAGGAAAAGGATCCTAAGATATGTTGTTGGAAAAACTAATTATGGTGTCACGTACACATCAGATTCAGATTTTAAGTTGATTGGATATACTGATAGTGATTTTGTAGGTAGTGTAGATGACAGGAAGAGCACATCGGGATATGTGTTTAGTTTTGGATCAGGAGTTGTTGCATGGGCTTCAAAGAAGAAACCCATTGTGACTTTATCATATGCTGAGGTAGAGTATGTTGCAACAACATCAGTTGCATGTCAGAATATGTGGATGAGAAGGATTACAACCGAGTTGTTGCATGAACAACAAGAACCAACTCATATTTTTTGTGACAACAAATCAACCATTTCTCTGTCACGTAATCATGTTTTCCACAAGAAAACTAAGAATATTGATACAAAATATCATTTTATTCGAGAGCTGATAAACAATGATGAAATTTCTATAGAGTTTTGCAGATCTTAAGATCAGTTTGCAGACATGTTTACAAATCCCTTAGTAAAGGAATTATTTAAAATTCACAAAAAGAACATTGGGGTTTGTGAACTGTAATAATATTGCAGAGTTTTGTTTTTGGGTGAAATTATTAAGGGGGAGAATGTCAGAAGATTAATCATTCCACCGCCCAAAAGATGAATTATCTCAGTCGATCAAATTTTGAAAAGTTATCACCACCTAGAAATTAATTTTCACCATCTTAACCGCTGAAATGATAAAAGGATATCACCGCCACACCGTTTCAGTTTTTTTCTGATCAAATTTCAAAGGAGAAATGAACCATTAATGTTCTAAAAATCCAAATTCGACTTAGGCACAATGAAGGGGAAAGTTAATCGACTAATTGCATCCTTCAATTCTGTAACACACCCGACCCCCGAGTGGCTTTCCTAGGGATGGGGCCTCAAAATTTCGTTCTCTTTAAATGATCAAACCCTTCATTCAGGGTTTCTACCACACTCTACTCGTCCAAATTTTTCCAACCACGGTCTCCATGCTCAAAATCAAGCCTAGAACCAATGTATATATCTCCTGAAGTTATTCGGGCGTTCATTGGTTGAGCGCCACATGGATCCACCTAAACCATACTATTTCCAAGTTCCTTCCTCCATGATGGAAGACCATCCACATTCTAATCCCATGACTGGACTTACTCTCTTTCTCCTGTGTTATTTGTGGAGGGAACTGGCGCTTCAGCACTTTGACGCTTCACGCCTCTTTACTATCTACACACGAGACCGCCCGGAGTTCCGAACCTCCGAAGTCCCATAAGCTCACCATGTGGCTCTGAATTTCAGGCCGTTTGGTCTCCCTACCATACTAGATCCCAGATCCTCCGGAGTCCCAAAGTCCTGGTCACTTCACCAACCATGTGGTCTAAGCGGACACGTATCAAGAACTGACATGTAGGAGGGTCAAGGTGACACGTGTTACGTTCCAATGGCCTATAGAGAATGTGACGCACATGAATTCGAGTGACACGTGGAACGTCAAGATGGGGTCCACGTCACCCTGGGGGGCGTCACTGCACCACATCACCCCCAGACTGACAGGATTCTAACATTCCTCAGATCTCACGATCGATATCTGGCCACGTAGATTTATAGATCTACGGCTCTGGTTACCTCAGGGATTCGTCGTTCAGGAGTGTTGCAATGAAAAATCCTCCTATATCCTGAAGTTCCCAATCTCTGCACTCCAAGGACTAGCGCCATGCATCCCCGCTATATAGAGGGATGGGAAAGAAACCAAAGGGTCCCTCGATATATGGTTTTGGGTCCTTCACAACTCCAACCTTCTGGGTTTCGAATCCCAGTCTAGTTGGTCAAACAGGTTCACCTAACCACCTGGGGAATCGCCTAATGCCGGTCAACCTTACAGGTAACCGTAACTCTCGGTTGTCTTTGGTCAATTTATGACTATGAGGGTCGATAATACTCTGAAGTACCAGACTTGCGGAGCTCCGAATTCATAAGGACTTAGCTTCCTTAGGCTTAGCCTAAGGTTCCTAGGTATTGACCATATGGGTCCTCTCGAACGGATCTCGTCCGTTCCTCTTCCAAATGAAGAGACCTCCCCTATCAAGGCTTGAACTTCGCCATCCTTCCTGAGATTTATCATGAAATGGTTAAGGGCTTGAGCCTAGAGTCTCAACCGCACAACAAGGAATCTGAGAGAGGTATCCTCTTCAGATGAACATGTTCATATCAACACGATATCTCTATCTCGGTTGTCTTACAAGATTACATCCTAAGAAGCCTCAGGAGATAACCTTGGGCATACACACTATCAATCAGTAACACAAGTTCACAAGGATATAAATGCATACACATATCAAAACCATTCCACACAGAAACCATTTATAAATACCCATATATACATAAACTCATGCATTCATCCATTATTTTAGTTCAACGCATAAAGTAGGAAAAATACTTATCAGAACTAGATAATGTGAAGCGAATTTTGAAAGGGGTGCTCGTTTCCACCCAACCATAGGCTCAGTCACTCCTAAAAGATTTACCACTATCCACCCTCGAGCTATACCACGATGCTCTCCGATAAAATCCTTTCTTCCAGCTCATAGATAGTAGGGAAGAAGGTTACTCTCCTCCTCCCACAGGATCTTGGCACGGTTTACATGATACCAAGAAAGGAGGACCAACCCCGTTTATCAACTTATATCATAACCCTACTAGCCATTTCTCTATGACCACAACACGCTCATCCCCTTACTTCTTCCTTGAACCCGAGAGCTTAGCCTCTCATCTCTGCACTCTTCGCAGGTCTCCTTCTACCCACCACACCTTCCTGTCTTGCCTTCCTCAACAATATTGTGTGTGTCTCGAATTCCCAGTCTGTGTTCAGGTCTGAAATCCTTACAGATGGGTGCTCTGCCCCATCCCCTCATTAACTCTTGAGGAGGTCTTCCCACCTACCAGCCTGATTGTAATTCATTTCTGGGTTAGAGGTCTGTTTTGGTCCTGAGTAATTAAATCCAGTAAGGTATTGGTTTGGTGGAGGTTAACGCAACCATTCCTGGTCCCCTTCACCATCTCTTTCATAGCATTCATGGTCTCTCTTAGTACACCCCCCTTCTAGTAGTCATGCAACACTTATCCATTTTCCAGTAAATAATAGAATTTACATTCATTGACCTTTTATGCAAAGGTCCATCAAATCAAACATTCACACATATTGAGTTTTCCATAGTCCCTTGGCCAATATAGTTATATTTTCAAACTGGGGGAAACATGGTGTTACAAATTCCCACAATTCTGTTGATTCTTGTAATGTTTTGTTTTATTTTGGTGCAGACCCCCTACCTCAACCAGGCCTGCTGACCTCCCGATCTAAGGATATCTTATCACTGAGCCGAAATGGCTCTTTCGGTCCACCGCTAGGACCTCAAATCGACCAAACCACAAGTCTTTAAGAAAAACTCTGCCTGTTCGAACTAGAACTGGGCGTGAGCTCTTCTCCCACAAGACCACGGTGCTACAACCACGTGCCAACTCAACGTCACTTCACACTTTGCGATTCAGAAATATTGGCATGATACAACTCCATCACTCCAACCTATGAAACCCCAAAACCTGGTTAGGGGCTTGGAGAGTGCTAACCCTCTATTCTATGCACACGATGTGACCTTCCTCTAGGAACTGGGTCCTAGCTCCCAACTATTTTGGGATTTCACGATTCGTAGAATCAACAAACAACTTCTCCTTCCCTTTTGAATCCGCGACACCCGAAGATCCGATGACCCAGATCTACGGTCCATATCCCCTGCAAATCAACGACCCAAATCAAGTCAACGATTCACCTTTCGCGACTTTGGGGAAGTCTTCACCTCTGTTTCCCCGATGGTCGAATCCCCAAAATTTTCCTAACCCAAATCAACGGCTCTCGACACGCCAAGATCTGACGGTCCAGATCTCTCCCTATGAATCGACGATTCACACTTCAAGGTTTTGGAGAAGTATTCAGTCCAACAGCTACATCTCCTGAAATGCATTTAATCATTCCTTGTTGCCCTTTCTCATCAAGACATGCGATTGTCTTGTTGTAATAGTCTAGAATAGCATGATTTTTTTCCAACCAATCCATGCCAATTAGACAGTCATATGAACCCAATTGTATGTTGTTTACATCTACCTTCATGTTGATTACATTCATGTCTATTTTACAACCTTTAACCAACTCATTGATTTTCCTCTTAGCCCCCATGGCTAATTGAACTAACCAATATTTCTTATGCTTACTTATTTGCAAGGGAAGTATTTAAACAATGTTAGCATTTGTGTAACGATGGTTAGTGCAAGAATCAATTAAAAGTGTTATGGGTTGGTTATCAAGCTTACCTTCCACTTCGATCATGGGGAATTTATATTCTGCTTGCTTGTTGTCCAAGGATGCATAAATCCTTGACATGCTTCCTCCCATGCATTCCATTGTTTCAGCCTCCTGAATGTTGTGGAAAGTCCTCATCCTTTCTCCTTTATGAGGGAAGTCTCTATATAAGTGATTTCCCTCACATCCCCAACATTGAATAGGATGATTCCTTGGCCTTTTCCCAAATGAATCTGCATTGTTTTGATCATTTTTGGTTGTCTCTCCTTGTTTATTTGCTTGGGAGTTATTTCTAAAAAAGGGTATCTTAAAATCTCTTTTCCTTTGATCCTTTTTCCCTTTCATCTTGTCATTCCAATCCATTTGGAACACTGTCCTTCCTTTTCTTTTCTCATAAAGGTTCCTTTCTCTCCTTATGATTTCTTCTAAGGTCTTGGGGTTATCATAATGAATCTTGTCACTATAGAAGGAGGGTAACCCACTTGGAAACCTTTTGATTTTAACCTCCCCGTCCTTGATGAAGTCAACATACTTCAACAATTCAAAGAACCACTTCTTGTATTCCTCCATTGTCATGGTTTCCAAATTGATTTCAAAGAACTCTTTAATCTTTGTCTCATAGTAATGCTCAGACAAATATTTCTATTAGAAATATCCTTTGAACTGCATCCATGAGATCATTTTATCATCAAGGTTCTTATTTTTCTTAAGTTGATCCCACCACATGGTTTCCTTCCCTTCCAAGTGGTAGGTGGAAATTATAAATTCTACTCGGGATGGGTAATCATGCAGATGGAAATATTTCTTCATTTCCAATAGTCATACCTCTACCTCTTCTCCTTTCCTATGCTCACCATTGAAAGTAGGTGGCTTGATTTTCCTGAGTTCCCATTGCAAGATGTCTGCCTCGGAATTTATTCTTTACCTCTGAATGGGAGACACACTTGGACTACTCCCTGGCCCTGATATTACATGAGTTATTCTAGTGTAATACCTTGGATAATGATGGTGCCTGCTCATGCTTCTTGACTTCCTATCATTTATATGATCATCCCTTTTTCTATGGGATCTAGATGTTGATAATTGTATAGCACTAGATTCTTGTTTGGTTCCATAATATTTGTTAACTTGCTTATGCAACATATTAAATATACGAATTATATCTTCCCGAGCCTTCATAATCCTTTCGTTATCAGCTCTGTAGCTCTGCACTTCTCTATGCAAGCTTCTCATAGTGACATGCTCTTTCCTATCTCTTCTTCCATTTGACTCTGTCTCAACATTCCCCATGTTGACATGAATACCTTTGATCTCTTCCTCATGGCTGTAATATCCTTGAGCATCTTCCATGAATCTATTCCTCATATAAGAATTAAAGTTTCTTTATGTACCTCTAATTCTGCAAGAAATGTGAATATAATAATTATTGTTAGAAATATGCATAGCATAAAACATTTCATCATATACAATATAGGTTATTTATTCATCAATTTATGAAGGAAATATTGCACCAATTCAAATTTTTATTTTCTTGATGCATTCCTCCCCAAAACAGCTTCCCAATGACTGTACTCATGCCTCAATCTGAATTCTAAGTGAAAAGTTACAACAACTATATGCTGCAATTCCACTATTTTTACTTCGACATAAATATATTTATTAATTTCTGAGACATTTAATTGCCCAAATAAAAAATTTGGGTTGAAAAATGTCTTCTACTCCTCAAGACCTTTTCAATGACTATTTTTTTTCTCAAATCTGAGCTTCGAGTTGAAAGTTATGGTCCGGAGAAGTTTAGGTTGTTTTACTCAATTTACTCATGCATGCTACAGGTATCTTATTTAGCTTTCTACACACTTTTCAGGTGCCCATAACCAAAATCTAACTCCATTTCTAGATTCTATGGGTCATAATATTTCCATCAACTTCTCTCATGCCCTAAACGGACTTCTAAACATAGAGTTATGCCCTTTGGAAGTAATATTGGTGCAAAAATTTTACGCTCATTGTTTTGGTTGTAACTTTCTCATACGAGCTTTGTTTCACGAACCGTTTAGCTCATTGGATAGCTCTCTTTGAGTTATTTTATTTGAGTTGTAGATATAGAGTGTACCAAGGTACACTCTACTCTCGTGGGTTTTGACTTGCTAAAAATTTCGTTAAAGGCCTAAAAAATGCCTCGCAAGTTAATGACCTTCAAAAATATGAAAATTTCATAAATTTTCACACAAAATTCATTGTTTTACTACTATAATAGTTATTTAAATATCAATCATTGATCTCAAATAATGATACACAACAACCGTTTATCTGAACTTGTTGTCCATCGGTGATTTTTATTATCCTTTGGATGCACAAAACGTTCTTCCTAAGCTATTGATCCAACCGTCGATCGTTAGTCCATTTCCCTGACACCTTATTTTCAAACAACTCTTAAATCGGTCATTGGCGATATTTGTGGGTGAATGAAAAACTCTCTGCTGAATCTGTTGATTCCCGACCACATGCCCATCGATGATCAGTGATCCCCGATGAATTTCAAGCACTTTCCCAAATCAACCAATTTGACCATCAACCACTTTTGTAAGCTAACGTGGCATTTGTTGATGTGACATAACACATGGATGTCGACATGGCATGACATTTCATCCTAAGGTTTCAACTTGGGTGGCGTGGCATGACACATGGATTATGGTGTGGCATGAAATGTGGATGATGACATCATGATCATGTTTCCCCCATCGATCATCAGCCAATTCTCTTGAAAACCTCGAACACCTCGCTGACTTCGACTGACGTTGAACCATCAATGATTTCTCTTGCTTGATCCGAAATACTTCACTAAATTCAGACAACCTTTGACCATCGGCCCATCGACCATTGGTGATTTAAAATACCTCATCCGATTCGATCGACCCTCGATCGTCAGTCACCGAATTTTTTTGTCAGTGATTGAAAATACTTCGTCGAATTCAGTCGACCATCGGCAGTCATATATGTCTTATGTCTGACCCAAATTATTCATCATTTCAGTCGATTCATCCATCGACCATCAGTGATTTCTCTTGGAAAATTTCCAACACTTCGCCAAACTCATCGATCTTACCATCGAACATCGATGATTTCTATTGTTGAACCTCACACTTAGAAAAATTTTGAATTTTCTTTGATTGATCTGGACAGTCGATTTGCTCCCTTTCACAACCCCCGATTTAATCTTGGTTGTTGATTTGATCAACCTTTCAAATGAATGAAACATTATAAATTTTTAAATTTATCATAGTGAATTTCAACTATCGATCTCGAGTTCAAAAGAGATCTTACCTGTCGATCCACCAAACTTCCT
Source organism: Picea mariana (assembly GCA_032191745.1). Lineage (NCBI taxonomy): Eukaryota > Viridiplantae > Streptophyta > Pinopsida > Pinales > Pinaceae > Picea > Picea mariana. The sequence continues at coordinate 289,174 of JASDQU010103679.1, forward strand.
GTAACTCTGCAGGCGGCCATCAAAACTCAAATTTTGACCATTCCAAGTCAAATTTCAATCTGCAACTTCACCACTCTACTCCATTAACCATCACAAATTGTCTGAAGTCATTAAAACTCAGATTTCACTCACAGAATTGGGTATTTATCTCTAAAATATTTGTTTTTTCCCCCAAATCGGTCACAAACTAAATCTACAACCGTGAATTTCACCAATTCGTTCTAGTTCAATCCCATGCAAGCCTAGTGTTTGAACCAAATCTATGATACCATAATGCAATGTCCCCCAACCCATCTGAGTGATATTACAGTGCTAAATACTCTTGAAATGAAATTTTTGCTAACTGATTTAATTCATTTACAGTTAACTCATTTCCTATAGATTTCGTCTACAAATTTAAATATATTTATCTATTGTCTATAACCACAAAATAGAATCATCTATGGCATGCTAATAATCAACATGAAATGTAGCTAAATAACTCATTACAATAGCATATAGATCACTTCCAAATACACAGAGTTCATGCACAACAATTAAACACATAATTTAACAAAACAACAAGATAAAACACTTGTCTTTTCACAACAATTGTGCAACCAGCTGCTTGGGATGGTTGTTCCAAAACTCAACATCTAGTCACCCTTGATCTAAGGCTAGAAATCCACAAAAGAGGGTGGTCTCTCACAGTCCACTCACTACTCATAAAACTCTCAACCGAACTAATATTCTCCTACAGGTATCTCGATTTTCCACCAACTCTCTTCATCTTGACCTGTCCAACCCAAGGAATGAATCATTCATTTATCAGGGATAACCCAAGGGATGTATCATTTGTTTATCAGGATTAACCCAATGAATGTTCCATTCTTTTATCATGGTCTCTCTGGCACGGGTAGCTAGGAATCTCTCAGCTGGGAACTCAAGGGAAAATTGTTGCTAGGAAAACTAACAGCAAACCAACAACAAACACTTGTTGTTTAGTGAAACTCACACAATATTTCACTCTTCAGCCCTGACAGCCTGGGTCTTCATTTTTCAAACTCCGATGCACTCTAATCATGCTCCAGATTGCTCTAGAATTCACCCTCCATGGCTGCAGCAACTTCAATCCCTGTTTCTTTCTCTCTACTTTCTCTCATGCACCAAAACTCAATGTCTAAATTCTATTGTCCCCAACCCATATCAATTCCCTCTCTTTGGTTTGATTTTCTTGACTCACACTCTTCCCCAAGTTGATTTTGCTCAACCCCCATGCGCCCAATAACTTTAGGATGTGACCACTCACACCCACCCTCTTACATGTATTCAATGATTGGATTTGGGAACACTCAATCAGAAATGGGAAGGCTCATATACAATATCAATTTTAGGAAAATGGGTTAAATTAATATAGATGGGTATTTCCCCCTTGGATCCCTCTTGGCCATTATCCTAGACACTCCCCCCTATTGTGGATTAATTCATCCCCCATCTATTATCCATGTCCCCCTTAGTAGTTGGCATCATATTTTATTAATAAAACAAGGAAATACAATTCGCATATTACATCGCTTGGATGTAGCCACATAGTATATCTACATAAGAATTAATTAAAATGGGGATTATAGTGGGGATGTTACATCCTCATGCACCAATAATTTTACCCATGCCTGCAATACAAAAATATTCCACTTGTTTACCTCTTGCATTCTCATGCATAGACAAGCCCTTAAGTTAATAGGGATATACACTCATTTAGCACAACCATGAGCTTCTGAACTTGCTAGTGTCACTTTACTTCTTCCATGAGGACCAGCAATAGTCCAAAGGACTCATTTTTACTTTGTTAAAAGGGGATTATCACAATATCAGTTTTCAATTATGACAGGTCAAGTAGGTTGACCTCACATATTTCCATAAGGCCTCTTGACATGGGGAATTATACACACAAGGCCTAATCTCTTACTTAAGCAGTGATTGTAATTATTAGAGGCTTCATTAGCCCACATTTGTAGGAAACCCTGCAACCTATTCAGTCCATTACCATCCAAGTCTTGTTATTAGTTCCTATCAGAATAATCCCACTCCTATAGTAGTGGTTATCATTCCAACAAATAAATGATATGATTCTTCTACTGCAATCTAGCGTACTTCAATTTTTGTTGAGTAAATTCCCAACAAAATTTAAAACTACAATCCTTCTCCTCAAGGAGCTTATTCAGATAATATCCTTGAGGAAGAAAACACTTTCAATAGGATCATCTTAGCCCTAATAATATATCCTCATGAATTTTCTTTGACCCATCCAGGCCTAGTGTTTGAATCATGCTTTGATAGATAGGGTAGGGTAGGGTTCCCTCACCCTTAAAAGTTATTTAAGAAAAAATTATTCAACTCTTTTGCGAGCCCAAGCAGACCAATTATTGTTTCCTTCTCTTATACCACTCTATAACACACCTAACCCCCTAAGTAACTTTTTAAGGGATGGGTTATTAAATTTTTTATTTTCCTCAATCATCTCAAATCCTCATATAGAGGGTGTCATTGTCTTCTTCTCGACAAGATCTTTCCAATGGCTATGGCCATGCTCAGAAGAGCTCTAGGTCAAAGGTTACAGCTTCCTAAAGTTTCCTTAGACCTTCATTGGGCCAAAACCACTCACTTCCATGTGGATTCCTATTACTTACACCATCTGATGCAGCATTGACATGGTGCCTGTTAGATGGCCCATTGGCCCTTCAAATCAATGGTTACCTTTGATAGATCCGACGATATTTAGAGTTGAGCATTCAATGTCTCTGGTTACCTTTCAGAGTCTCTCCATTGAAACTCCTTCATTTTAGGCACTCGAACCACTCCAAAAAACTTTTTTTGATATCACTTACTCTAATGGATATAACTTACAGATCCAATGGCCATGAATACTTTGGAGTCACCAATTCACATGAAATATAATGACCCTCCTCATGCTCCAGTTGCGCTTAGCTTGTGTGGGGCCCTAGGAGATCTACGATTGAGGTTGAATCTCACTTTCCACCTAGATCATTGTTGCCACCTTGTGGCTATCATCTGACAGGACATGTGGCTAAATATCTACTTGACGTGTGGACCCATCACAACATGCCATGTCACCATAGTTTACATAGTCTTGCTTGACCAATGATTGACATTTGTACATTCCCTATAAACTGATTAAGATACTTAATTAATAGCTTCTTAAAATAAAACTCCTCGATATTTATTTAGTTAATCCTCATTAGAGATAATTAATCTCCACAAACTAATTATCCCCCCCCCTTAATTACATTTTTACTTAGCCTAATAATTAACTTAAGTACCATTTTTGTAATGATTATCTTATAAGCCACTTAATTATATTATAACACAATTATTTTATGTCCTAATATAATTAACTAGACCATAATGTACTTAGGATTATAATTCTTGATTAACATATAAGTAAACAAACCTAGCTTATGACTTCACACTTTATATAATCTCCACATTATTTTTTTATTTTTTAAGCAGAATTAAAATGTATTTAATATTATATAATATTACGGATAAATCAAACCCCATCATGTACAATATTTAAAAACTTATAATATACGGACTGATGTACTTATAACTCCTCAGAGACATGCTCCAAGATCTTTGGAGTTGTACTCTGACCCTTCGGATTCGTGCTCTGAACTCCTCAAGGTCAAACTCTGAAAAGGGTCAACTCCTAAAAGGTTTTGGAAATGTGTGTTAATTTATTATATGTATTAAATATTATGTCAACTCGGGCGTTAAATGCATGTGTTCCTCTCGGCACTCCTACCGCCAATCACAAGAAGGATTTAATATTATAATATATTTGAAATTTATAACATATATGCTATCACACTATGAAATATTAGGAGTCAAGTTGTGCGTGCTCTTCTCATTACTCTGATGACCAATATTGAAAGGGAAAGGATTAATATTATAATATATTTAACTTTATAACATCTATTCCATCACTCCAACGACTTTGGACTTCAATCGAACATGCTCATGGAATCTCTCTGATATCCCAACTCCGAAAAGGACACTCTTTTTATTTCTCTGACGGCCTAGCTGTGGAAGGAATTTACACATTAAAATATATGCATATAATATTAAGTTGAGAAAGATAAAAGGAAACAAATATTTCCATGCATTAAATTTCTGATAAATGAAATTCCTTAATAGTGACTTGTTAAGGAGAACCAAACAATCTATGTAGAGCATAAATAGTGAAATCGGGTAAACTTAGCACAAGAAGAAAATTTGTAGTTTGTAAATATAATAATTTACAATCCTTGTTTGTATATATAGTAATTTACAATCCTTATTATTCAAATACTAGAGCATTTAAATGTTAACTTTGGAATTTTACCAAAGTTTACGAGTCTTTACCATTTGCTCAAAGTTTCCTTGCATATATTTATTCAGGCAATATTTATTTATTTAAATTATTTTTCCATAATAATATATTTCTTGGAGGTGAAGTTCTCCATTGTAAAACAATGGATTTTACCAGGGATTACTAATCCCCTAATTACATGCATTTCTTTCCTATTTTCAAGGAATAATTATTAAGTCCAAATCTTTCCCCTTTGGACATTAATTCACTATGTAATTCCTGGTAAGATTTGTTTCTTACCAAATCCAAATGGGATTTAATTATTCTCGATGTTTTAAATTCCAAATTTCATTTTACTTCATATTAGGAAATTGGGTTTTTATTTCCCTCTTTCCTTATTACTAAATCTTAGAATACTTTACCTCTTGTTAGCATTTGAACTACTTTCCTAAGGCCCAAACACAATTCTGATATCTTTTAAATTTTCTGGCATATAAGCTTCATGAAAAACTTAAAATTATAAACATTATTATGCAGAAATCAACCTTTTTCTTTTTTGTTTTTCAGATTTTATGTAGAGGTTCTGATTGTTTAATTGTCCTCACTAGAGAAGAATATGGGCTGCAAAATTAAATCAGCATCGACACTCTTGTAAATGTGTTGAACCTGCATAAAAAATATCTAGCTAGCAAATGGCATACATAGTTTGCAGAGAAAATATGAGAAAAGAGAAGCAGGAGAGAAAGAATGGAAGAATTCTCATTAACCAAAAAAATGAATGATAATTTTCACATGATATACTATGTATAACTCAACTAATGTGCATTGGAGGAGAATAAAATGCACCATAGTGGTGTTCTAGAGTGATCTAGACACACACCAACAGTTACGGGAGTAAACTTCCACCTAGTCTAGTCTCTCAGGCAGTTACGGGAGTGAACTGACACCTAGTCTGAGTTAACTAGTCTCTTAGTCTTCAGTTAACTGATTGAAATAGAGTGAAGGGAGGAGGAGATCAGGGAATCATGAGTAATGTTCTATTCTGGTGATAATCCCAAGGACAATGCACATTAATTGGTGATGATCCCAATGCTGCATGGTGATGATCCCAATGTGGCATCTAGACTCCACTCAACTGATCAAACTAAAGTGTCAATTGAAGAGAATATTCTCCTAGAGGAATATTCTCCCTAAACTATAGGAGACTAAATAATGACTAAAAAACATAGGGAAAACCTTAGGAAAAAGAAATCATAGGTGTGTGTGAAGTATCTCCAACACCCCCCCTAAACATCACTATGGTGAAAATAAAGAATGGGTCCCGAAAACAAGGCCATGTTAGGTACCCAAATAAAAAAGATACATTAAAATAAATGAGGAAAGAGGAAAAAACTCATGGGAACCCCCCCCTCAAAGTAAAATATATGTAAAAATAAGAACTGACAGTTGCTAGGAACCTGTGTCCTTCACTCCAAGATGACTGTGCAGAGAATGGAACTTCTGCTCAGTTAATGTCTTGGTGAAGATGTCTGCAATTTGTTTTGTTGAAGGATAGAACTTCAAGTCAATGATCCCCTAGTGTAATAAGTCCCAGATGTAGTGCATGTGGATATTGATGTGCTTCATTCGCTGCCTCTGAAATGGATCTCTGCAGAACTTCAGAGTGCTCTAGTTGTCACACCAAATGACGATTAGTAGATGAAACTGAATGCCCAACTTAGTGAGAAAATTTTGTAGCCACATAAATTAAATGGTTATGTTAACTACCCCTTTGTACTTTGCCTTGGCTGAATATATAGAAATAGCAACCTACTTCTTGATCGACCAACAGGCAGGCCCGAAACCAAGACTGAGTGAGTAACCAAATGTGGACTTGTGATCAATGCTATCGCCAACCTAGTCATAATCAATGAACCCGATGAGGTCCAATGTAGAGTCTGTTGCATAGTGAATCCCAAAGGTGATGGTGCCCAAGATGACTGTGCAGAGAATGGAACTTCTGCTCAGTTAATGTCTTGGTGAAGATGTCTGCAATTTGTTTTGTTGAAGGATAGAACTTCAAGTCAATGATCCCCTAGTGTAATAAGTCCCAGATGTAGTGCATGTGGATATTGATGTGCTTCATTCGCTGCCTCTGAAATGGATCTCTGCAGAACTTCAGAGTGCTCTAGTTGTCACACCAGATGACGATTAGTAGATGAAACTGAATGCCCAACTTAGTGAGAAAATTTTGTAGCCACATAAATTAAATGGTTATGTTAACTACCCCTTTGTACTTTGCCTTGGCTAAATATATAGAAATAGCAACCTACTTCTTGATCGACCAACAGGCAGGCCCAAAACCAAGACTGAGTGAGTAACCAAATGTGGACTTGTGATCAATGTTATCGCCAACCTAGTCATAATCAATGAACCTGATGAGGTCCAATGTAGAGTCTGTTGCATAGTGAATCCCAAAGGTGATGGTGCCCTATACATATTTAAGGATATGCTTTGAAGCCTTCCAATGCAGCGCATGCAGCTCCTGCATGAACCTGGAGACTGCTCCAACTGCATAGGAGAGGTCTAGTCTAGAGTGTGTGAGATACAAAAATATCCCCACTAGTTTTTTGTACAGTGTGTTTTCCACTATTGGAGTGTCCCCACCATCCTCAAGTCTAACTCCTGATAGGAAAGGAATCGGGGTATAATTGCAGTCTATCATGTGAAATATCTCAAGGAGATCTCATGCATACTTGGCCAGAGACAGTTTGATAACTTATGCATCCTGACCGATCTCAAGTCCAAGGAAGAAATGTAGTGGACCCATGTCTGTCATCAAGAACTTGTCATGCAGAATCATCTTGACTTTAGTAATTGTTGAAGTCGAGAAAGTGGTGATCAGCAAACCATCAACACAAAGAACTAGGACCAGAATTGAATTATAGTCTCGAGCATGTAAACATTCGAGTCTGACTTACAACGTACAAAGTGTTATGACAATAGGTAGGAGTCCATCTTATAATACCATGCCCTTGGGGCCTGCTTGAGGCCATAAAGAGACTTCTTCAGTCGACAGACCAAAGATGAATCCTGCGCAAATCCTTGGGTTTCTCCATATAGATCTCCTCATATATATCGTCGTGAAGAAATGCATTATTCACGTCCATCTAATGGACTTCCCATCCCTTAGCTACTGCAATGTAAGGTGCCAAATGTATGGAATCCATCTTCTCTACTGGAGCAAAGGTCTCATCATAGTCAATGTCATGCACCTGTTGAAAGCCTTTGGCAACTAGCCTGGATTTGTATATGCAAACTTGTCCATCTATTGCGCTCTTAGTTATGTAGACCCATCTGCACCTGACAAGTTTCCTTCCTAAAGGAAGGGGAACCAAATCCCAAGTTTGGTTCTCGAGGAGGGAGTTATACTCCTCCTACATGGAGGATTCCCAAAAGGGATTTCTAGTAGCCTTACCATAGGATTGTGGATATGAAGAATGAACCAAGAAAATATGCCTGGGTGGAATTGGTTCAGTGAAAGTGAGTGCAAAAGGAGGCTCCTAGAAATCATATCGAGTCCTCCTAGTATCAGTTGGATCCCCAACAAGATCTCATGCATCGTGAATAGTAGTCTTGGCCCAATTAGGCCTCGGTTGTGGCTATGTATTTTCAGTTGCATACACTGACTTTGCATCTCACTGCACTGAATCTATATCTGGATCATATGAATCCTCTGAATCAAAACTCTCATCTGAACAAGATTCAACATGTGCATGCTCATAATCTATGAAAAGTGGAATAAAAAAAGTGTATGCATGTGGTTGTTGAGGTACATGCAAGACACTTTCCTCAAATTGAACACTTCACTCAATGATGATTCAGTCCAGGAAATATCAATGATTTTATATCCCTTCACATCGTTGGGGTATCCAACAAAGATACACATTGTGCTCTGTGGATCAAGTGCCTTCCTCTTCTCATAGGGAATCCAGGTCCATGCACATGAACTGAAAATACGGAAGTGGGTCACTTCCAGTTTGAGGTCATTCTAAGCCTCGTAGGGGGCCTTATCCTTGACATATCTATGGGTATATCTATTTTGGATGTAGGTTGCACAATTAATTGCTTCATCCCATAATATCAGTGTAAGTTCCTTTGCATGTAGCATGCAAGATGCCATCTCTTTTAGAGATATATTTTTCCACTCAACAACTCTGTTTTGCTATCGTGTATAGGGAACCATGTGCTGCAATTGAATCCTGGCCTCATGAAAAAGATTATGTATATCATGGTTGACATATTCTCCCCCATTATTTGTTTGGAGGACTTTGATTTTCTTTCCTGACTGTGGCTCAAAAAGAGATTTGCTATCAGGAAAATCCCCCTATAACTATACCAGGGTTCTAAGTATAGACAGAGAAATGAATCCCTAAAAGTCAATCTAATTTCTAAACTACCCAAAACATTCCAAAATAGATGAACAGAAAACAATGAAAGAGTAATTCATAAACTGTACCTTTAATCCAATGTTTGGTGTTGACCTCCTCAATCTTTGTAGCTCCCAAGGCTGCAAGTCTCCTCCCAAAGATGACCTACATCCACAACTAGGAAAAAAAGACTACAAACATTCTATTTATATTCATCAATTAGGTTTAGATATAAATTGTTATGTATAAATAAAAGAAAATACATGAAAAACATCATTTGGGACAGGGAAAAGAGATTATTTTATTCAATACTCAAATATTGGAAATTACAACATTTGCAGGCCGACGCTCCACGAACCTAGTTTGGGCACCTCTTGAAAATGCTCCAAGTGCACCCTCCAAATGCCTTCTCTCACTATATGTTGATCACCTCAAGGGAAGGGAATGGATTGTATGGGATAAAAGGGCTAGAGAGGGAATGTTGAGGAAATAATTCACAAAAGGATGCAAATACTTGGGCAAGGAAGAAAAGGGAATTTTGGAAGAGTTTGACCGATCTAATGCTTGATTGTGGAATGAGACCCCAAGACCTCATTTAATATGACAAAAGGATAGTTATCTGGTTGGGGGGCAGGCTATAGCTGGTGAATTGGTTGGGAAACCTCCAATAGCATGTTAATTCCACTGAATTCCTTGCAACTTTTGGAGGTATACACAGGTTGTTTAGTGTGCATCTAGCATATGTATGTGGGTTGTCTAGCATGAAGAAAGCATATGTACGTGGGAAGTAGTGCAGCAGGTTGTGTACATGCTCCAAAAAATGGTTTTTAAAATAGAAGTTCCTCAGCAATGATTTGGAAAATTATGCAAGTAGGAAGGCCAATGCCATATATGCATGAGTAGAGAATTTTAGGGCTATAACAGATGCCCCATAATGTATGAGTTCATAAGTGCAACTGATGGTTGAAATACATTACATATCTTTACCATCATGAATGCACGAAATCGAGTGAGCCCGAGACCTGAGTTCGGGAGGTGCCATATGCAAAACAATAATTGTCTCTATGAGGCAGGCATACCCATGCTCTAGAGGAACTAAATCATGGTTTCCAATAAAATACACTGCAGATCCATGTCACATAACTATATAAAGTGTAGTTACGAGAAATACGCAGCGGATATACATCTCAAAATTAGTCGAAGATATACAAGTACAATATGCATCTTCAAAAATCTAGTGACGCCCACGGTTGGAGATGAAAACTTCATAGCTTGAGAAACAACTTCAATATCTTCAAAACTCAGGTAGGAGTACAATGGGAGTGTAAGACTCACTACTCTAATGTCTTCGACAATCCGTTGGGAAAATACTGGAGAATATCAATGATTAGGCAGATAACTTCATTGATTTTGAATCTGAACTTGACTGGACTCTCGGGATGGCTGACTCATGAAAGTCAAGAGACAAACTACAAAAAGGCCGACTCGGGTTGGGTAAAACTTCCCATGGACAAACAAACAAAATATGATCAGACTCAGGCAGTGTAACATTGACATAAGTTTGTGATGCAAGAGGCATCGCAAACTCTCCATATGTTTGGAAGAGTAACCAAATGGAGGAGAACACATCTCTATGTAGCGATAATAGCTTCCTAATGTCATACTAGATCCCAATGCTTGATGAACAAAAAAACAGAAGGATGTTCTTTGTCCAAGGGAGACTATCTTTGCTACCGAAGAAAAAGAATGTATATTTCTCATCCCCTCTTTTTGGAATATTTGATTTTTTTTTGTCTTTTTCAATTTTTAAACGAGCTTGAAAAAGAATAAAAGAATGCTACATTACAAAGGAGGAATGAGTTTCCCGAGAAAGAAAACTGGTTCCAAGCACATAGAACATACTAATGCTCAAGGCAAGGAGACATGTGCAGGATAAAGACACTCGGGGAAAATTCCTCCATGGGTCAAGGTGTCAGATCGCAAAGGAAAAAAGTATTGCAAGGCTTCCGTATAAAGAATGCTTCAAAGGTTCAGTTGAGGGAAACATGGAGTTGGCATTACGCAAAGAAGCAAATATGAGACCTGCAATGCGATTAAGCATGACTCAGCAACACCCCTTCTATGTAAATTTTTACAAGCCCAGAGAAGATATGCTTGGTGGTTTTTTCATGTTTAGGGAGTCTAAAAAAATGTTAAGAGTTCCTTTTTAACATTTAGTCCAATTGGCTCAAAAAAGGGTTAAACTTGCACCAAAAAGACATCTTTTCAAAACCATTTTAACGAGTGTGACACAGACAAGATCACTCGGCTATCTTTTCAAATTTAAGGAATCTGAAAAGAGATTAACTATGGACTCATAGCCTTTTTCTGAGTTTAGTCTCCTTATCCCGAAAAAGTATAAAAGTAACTGAGGAGAACTCTCCCGACGAGACGAATCTCCTGAGGCATACATTTTTCCGCAATAATCTACTGGCTGGAAAAAAGGTTAAACTCATGTCAAGTAGATGTTCTTCTGGACCAATTTAACGAGTGTGAAGGAACAAGGTCACTCAATGATCTTCTCAATTTTAGGGATTCTGAAAAGAGATTAACT
>JASDQU010103679.1:319029-331692 GCA_032191745.1 Picea mariana
CGAAAGGCAATTAAACCAAGGAGGGGTAAAAGTGGTTAAAGAAGTAGAAAAGAAGGAGCGAAGTAAAGGAAAAGTTATTCGTTGGAAGAGAGGATCAAGGAAGATAAAGAAACAAAGAAGAGGGATCGTGGAAAACTCAACAGGCGGGAAAAGACATCAACGAGTTCTTTGGAGAACCTTATGGAAAAAAAGGAAAGAGAGGTTGGTGAAGCCCGAAAAGCACGGGACAAGTGGGCCTAGGGTTTTGCATCTAGGATTTTGACACATAGACTTTTGCTATGTAATATATAAATAAAGGTCTATAAGACCTAGGAGGGTTCATTCTAAGTTGGTTCATTGGTACTATGATTATTGTTGTTCATTGTCGATCACTATTGTTGAGAGCAGTATCAAGTTGGTATTGTAAGATCTTCAGCTGGGTGCGAAGATCAACCCTACAGCTAGGTGCATGGGGAGGGGGGAGAAAGAGATACAGAGAGAGAGATTTGCAGGCTAAGTGTGCAGATAGAACTGTATGTTTCCATTTAATATATCAATAAACATAGTTCCGTGGACGTAGCCCTAGGAGAGAGTGAACCATGTATATCTTGTTGTTCTTTGTGATCGATGCTATGTTATTTTCCATCTGTTATCCTGTAAATGCATTGTTGTGTTAGATATGAGATATAACTTGCAAAGTAAGCTTAAGAGTGGCAAATAATATCTAGATTGTTGTGTGTTGTTTCCCTAAATTCACATTGCATTTCCTCTGGTTGTAGACACCTGTGTCTTGCAACCCCCTATTGCTACTTCGGGTGAGACTGCATCTTCTTCGCAGGTGTTTCTGAAAGGGCCAATAGTTAGGGCTTGTTGGTGCACTGCTAGATTTGACCCCTGGGTCTGCCCCTGTGCCAACAAATGGTTCCATTTTCAAGACCGAGATCTGCTTGAGGGAATGTCAAGGTGGTTTCCATTGAAGACAGAAATTCAAAAGTGGATAGAAGAACAAGAGAAGGACTTTGTTGAAGCCCAGAACAAGAATCCTAGCATTAGTATGGAAGATTGGTTGGGAAGGTACATATTCACCGACATACATGAGATTTTCTTTGGAGGAATTCATAAAGAGCTATATGAGTGGATAGCCATATTAGTAGATACCTGGTTTGACATCAGATCTAGACCATCTGTGGTTTGGACAGGAGCGTTGATCAAGAAGGTCAAGAGAGTTGATAACATTGTGTCTAGAGCAGTGGATCGCTGGTTTGATAGCACTATTGGAGGATACATTCTTGAGTTTTCCATTGACATAGTCAAATCGTATAGTCAAGTAGAGAGGTATTTCTTTAAGGGACCTAGAGGAAAGCTCCTACACTTTTTAAAGCTGAGGATTAAGATGATATTGCATGAGAAGAATATCTTGAAGATACAGTGAAGCTAATGTTCAAGAATCCAGACAGCGACAGTGACACAAATGTTGAACACACGCGTAGTGGGAGACCGTTAAGAGAGGTTCCTCTTGCGAACCTATTTAAGAAAAACTACAGAGACGAGGGATTATACAGTGGAGAATAAGTAGATCTAACAGACGAAGAGTATTCAGAGTCCTCAAGAATAGAGGAAGTAGGATCTAAAGAACCTTGTCGAGGAGAACTAGAAACTCCAGACATTGCACCTACTATCGAAGTAAGTAATATCACTCCTCTTGTTGTTTTAGAAGCATTAAGTAACCAGAGTAATCAGGGTAGTCAAAGCAGTCAAAGTACTGTTACTAGCAGTTTATCACATACTCATTTGAGAAACCAAGGAAGATATATGGCAGATGAAATGAGGTTACCTATATTTAAAGGAGATGGATCTAAAGATCTTGATCAACATTGGTTCTTATACAAAGCTGTATGGATCATCAAGCAAGTAACTGACAAAGTTCTTAAGGGAACTCAGTTTAGTACTACTTTGAGGGATCACGCTCTGAACTGGTATATGAAGTTTGTTTCGAGACCTGGACAGCCTAAACCATTGAATACTATCAAGACTGCATTGAGTGTGGAATTCAAGAAACCTAAGTCGGAGTCACAATGCATTACATAGCTGAAAGAGATCAAGCAGAAGGTCACTGAACCTGTTTGGGAGTTTGATCATAGGTTTAAGACTCTAACAAGTTGTTTGAGTTTTCAGATTCCAAATGAACAGAATAAAGAATGGTTCATCGATTCTCTCTTGCCACACATCAGATTTCCCCTGATGCAATAGAAAGTCACTTGGTAGGCTGAAGCTTTAGAGATTGCCATGAAACTAGAAGCAACCCCTGTAGAAGAATCCAGCCCAAGTATGAGTCAAATTTTGAATCAGCTAACTAGTTTATCCTTATAAGTCGAGGATATGAAGAAAGACAAAGGGAAAAGAAAATATAAGATATCTGGTGTATCAGATGTAAATCAAAGGGCCGTGACAAGGAACACTACCCCCTATTTCATGAATACTTGGCCTCTGGAGCACCTAGTCCTTTGAAGTAGGCTATTGTACCTTGGTGCGAGGTATATAGAACTAGACATTTCCCTGGTGAATGTTATTATATGAAAAAATATGTCCAGACACCTACCAATATTTACTGCACATTCTCTAAGTCTATGGGACATGATGAGAAGGATTTTAGGGCTTATGATCTCTTGCATGAAAGATCAAGGGATACATGTAGAATTCAAGGAGAGACACAACGAGAAGGAAATAATGCATAGTTCAACTCCCCAGGAAGAGGAAATTTCAATCCTCGTGGTGGATTCCGAGGAAGAGGACGAGGTGGAGGTATGGGTTGAGGAAGAGGTCAGATTATCTGTTATAACTACACATAGCCATAACATTTGGCAAGGGATTTTCAGAACCTTTGTACCACTTGCAACTATTGTAACTCGTTCGACCATGTGATTGACGATTGTCCATTATTGTTGGCCAAACTCTAAGAGAGACAACGAGAAAACCAACAAGTACAATTAATATCAGCAAAACCTCGCGGTGAGGAGCCTAGAGTCGTTTTTATTACTAGAGGAGGTGTTGTTGCAGGAGAAGATAGAGTGACCCTAGGAAAGACTGCAGAAGGATCAGGGATCAAAAGAGTTGCAGAAAAGGCACAGTTGTTTGATCCAAGAAGGGAGAGGCATACTTTTGAGGAAGCAAGGAAATAATTTGTAGGAGAACAAGCTTCTTCATATAGGGTAAAACCAGAAGTAAGGGAATGTGAAATGCCACCAGCATTTGATCAGTCTGCCCTAGCTAGACAAGGAAAAGAGGTAAGCAAGCTCATGGACTTTTTATACTCATGTATCAATTTGATTAAAGATGAAAAGGATATATAAGAATTACAACACCTAGTAATACAGTATGAAATTGGGAGAATAGACCCTATGTTGAGTAGAGTTGTGAACCAAGTATCAAGGAAAATAATAACAAACAAGGAATTACACCTTAGTGCTTAGATTGGTGACTATGATGTGGACTATGTGGTCCTCGACTTAGGATCAAGATTCAATGTTATGACGAAGCAGACTTGGGCACTGATGGGAAAACCTAGATTTATTTACTCTCCTATCAGGCTCAGGATAGCTAATCAGCAGGAGGTGAGCCCTTTTGGAAGACTAGAGCATGTCCCCGTAGACATCGATAGGATAAGGACATTTGTAGACTTCGAAGTGATTTAAATTGTTGATGATAGTTTTTTGTATCCTGCGTTGTTAGGAATTGATTGGGATTTAAACAATTCAACTATTGTTGACCTAACGAAGAGAAGAATGGCATTTGAGGGTAATGGAATTAAATTCATTGCACCTATGGACCTAGACGAAGGTCGCATATACACAAAACCTATCAGGGAAGAAGATTGTGCATGTCAGCTAGAGAACATTTACAAACTGACAGAAAGACAGTAGGATTAAATTAATCCTACAGGAGATGGAAATATGAGCTAGCAAAGTGAAAGTGCATGTTCATCAGACTCAGAGGAAGCCTTGGAAAATTGGCATAACATAATGTATGAAGTCTCCACACGATGATGTTCCAGATTGACCAGAGTAGTTCATTGGATTGGCACAGAAGTAAGTAATATTCCAACATTTGATGGTTTAAATCACTTAGAGACATTTCTACCTGAATTTGAGAAAATTGTATCAGTACAAGAGAGGATGTTTGCACTAGATGAAGCCTTGAAAGCCACACTAGCTAGATGGTGGGGAGCACATAAGAGGAACATCATGGAGTGGACACAGTGTCACACATTATTTACAATGTGCTTTTCAGACCAAGTAGAAGGATGTGAATTTTGGTACAAAGGTCAGAGTTGTCCTAAGGACCATATGCAAAGTTGCGAGGAGGCCTGGAGAAACACTCCTAAATAACATTGGGCGCATAATTTAATCAACACTTGGATACCACACCTATCAACTGGTATTTTCAAGAAGAATTGTGCCTCATTACTATAGACTGGTGTGGAATGACTCAGAACTTTATAGCTATGTTTTTATTTGAAATTCAGTACCCTACAGTAGATCAAGCTTTACAAATTGTAAGACAAAAGGTCTTTGAGGAGGAACCTAACCTCCCTTGTGAGCGAGAAGAATATGAATGGACCGTGCCTCTTCAGCAATTACAGGGATGTTATAATATCAATGTTGATGAGGATGATGACCCTAGAGATGTAAACATTGCAGAAACTGAAGGTCATAGAGATATAGAAGGGCCAGGGATTGAGTTACCTTTTATTGGATAGCCCATTAAAATTAAGAAAGTTAATATTGGAACAGAGAAAACACCTAAATTAGAAAATGTTGGAGACTATTGGGATGGGCTTGAAAAATGCACCAACCATCTTTTCCAGGGTGGTGGTCGAAGCATTTAAGGACTTCTTACACAAGTTATTGGAATCTTATTTTGATGATTGGACTGTCTTTATCCTACTGAAAGACCACATTGAATGTTTGAGATTGATGTTAGATAAGTGCAGGCAATGTCAGATTTCCCTGAATCTGAAAAAGTGTATTTTTTTTTTCACCCTTTGGAGTGTTTCTATGGAATATTGTGTGTAAGCAAGGGTTGTTGGTGGATCCTTCCAAGATTGTCATCATTGTTGACCTACCTCCCCCTACTTCAGTCAGACACCTGCGCACTGCATTAGGACACATTAGATACTACAGGAAGTTCATTAAGGGTTATGCACATATAAGAGCACCTATGGAGAAGCTCTTAAAGAAATATAGCAAGTTCCAATGGATAGAAGAATGCCAACAGAGCTTTAACACACTTAAACAGAAAATGGTCATTGCGCCCATCTTTGTTTTTCTAGATTGGAGTTAGGAGTTGAATGTTCATTTCAATGCTTCGTCCATTGCATTAGGATTAGTCTTAGCACAGCCGGGCGCAGGAGACATTGACCACCCTATAGCCTTTGCTAGCAGGAATCTTTCTACAACTGAAAGTAAGTATACTATGACTGAGAGAGAAGGCTTGGCTATGCTATATACACTGCAAAATTTCAGACACTTTTTGCTGGGAGGACATTTTAAGATGTTCACTGATCACTCTGCATTGAAGTACTTAGTCAACAAGCCAGTGTTGGGGGGAAGAATATGTAGATGGCTACTACTATTACAGGAGTATGATTTTGAAATTGTGGTCAATCCAGGAAGAATGAATAAAGGACCTGATCACTTATCTAGGTTGGAACATGGAGAGGAACCTACTATCCTGGAGGATACACTTCCATATGCACAGTTGTTGGCCATCAGAAAAGTAGATGATCACTTCACCGAGATAGTTCAGTTCCTGTCCACAGGGATGGCACCTCGCGAGTACACAGTCATTCAGAAGAAACAGTGGGTAGTCCGCGCATCCGACTTTCAACTCATAGTTGGGAAGTTGTATAAGATGGGACCAGATGAGGTCTCAAGAAGATGTGTTATGAAGGTATAAATACCATTGATTCTTGCAGACTCACATGAACGCATCGCAGGAGGACATTATGCAGGGAAAGAAACAATGCAGAAGGTTCTTAGAGTAGGCCTCTGGTGGCCTACTTTACATAAGGATGCTAAGGAATACTACAGATAATATTAATAACTCGTATACATGAAATCCATAACTCAAATCAGCATCATAACACATGCATAATAAAATCAAGTACTCATAATCAAAGTCAATATTCCACTCCATGACCCAATCTGGAGTCGAAGGTATTTTGTCGATGCCATCAGCATCCTCATCGTGTCATGTTTCCTACACACTCAGGAAATCTCATCATAATACATGCCATTGTTATACATCAATATCAATAAAATATCAAAATTTCAATACTGAATGATGACAGAATTTTTAACTCATAAACCAAATCAGCTAATCATAAAGTATCATGTTTTAACCGGATCACTTTCTTGCAAGTGTCCTCAAAGAATAAATTAGTGGCATGAAAGTGTGATCAATGGAACTGGATGTTACATACACCCCCTCTTGTTTTAAACTTTTCCCGAAGTTTGTACAGTCTAATATTGAAAGAAATAAATATAGTTGCTACTAATCTATATATCAAACTTTTAAAATAAATATGGAAATTGTTGATGCATCTCATGTCTGTCCTCCCAAGTGGCAGAATGTGGACTATAACTGTCCCATTGAACCTTGACCTGATCAACCAATTGAAACCATAGTTTTTTAGTGTGATGGTCCTGTATGCGGATTGGCTCCGCTATGAGAGAACCCTCGTCTGATACCTGCAATGAACTCAAATCAATAATATGCGACGAATATGAAATATAATGACGTAAAACTGAAAAATAAAACACATCGTGCATATGTCTCAAATAATAAGGTAAGGCTAGTCGGTAAGTCATGGGTCCTTTCTTTTCTATAACTTTGAAAGGTCCCATAAACCTTGGAGAGAGTTTAGCACCCTTTCCAAACTTAATCAAACTCTTATGCGACTTCACCCATAAAAACACTTTATCGACAACCTCAAAGATGTGGTCTATATGATGTGCATCTGCATAAATATTTTTTCGGTCTTGTGCTTCCTTAATTCTTTTCTTTATGGTTTGCATATAATCTTCCATTTCCTTAATCACTTCTACTCCCACCGGGACTCTATATTCTAGTCGATCCCATCTCAGAGGTGTCCTACACAGTCATTTGTATAGAAACTCAAAAGGTGTCATCTTTATCGATATTTGGTAACTATTATTATATGCAACTTCTACCAATGGTAAAAATTATTCCCATCATTTATGTTGATCCATCACATACATTCGAATCATATATTCTAGAATTTGATTCGTTCTTTATGTTTTTCCATCATTTTTTGGGTGATATGTTGTACTAAAATTTAATGGCATGCCCAAAGCCTCTTGGAAACTAGTTCAAAAACTTCTAGTGAATACTAATCCTCGATCAAATATTATATTTCTCGATACACCACGTAATATTACAATTTCATTAACAAAAATTCTAGCTATGTCAGGTGCTTGATAAGTCGTATGAACTAGAATAAATGTGCACTCTTTGTCAAAGTGTCAACAACTACAAAGGTAGAATTGTGTCTCCTTGTCGTAAATGGAAATCCAACAATAAAATACATCGCTATAACTTCCCATTTTGATTCAGGAATCACATGTGGATGTAATAATCCTACTGGAAGACTATGTTCATCCTTCACAAGACATCTCACCACATATTTAACTATATCATTTTTCATTCCCTTCCAAAATAATAATGGTTTGAGATCTGCCTTCATTTTTCGTGAGTCCTGGATGAGCCATATACACTTCTTAATGAGCTTCGCTCAAAATTAAATTTCTCATTCCATCATTTGGTGGTACATAAATTTTACCATTATATATTAATAGTCCATCGTTGTTCAAATAATAACCCTCATATCTAGGTATCATCATGGTATCTTGTCTGATATTGTCGTTTACTTCCTTGTACCAGTCATCATCTATCGGTAATGCTAAAATATTTTCCTAAAGGTTCATTTTTAGTGGTATTACTGAGAAAAGGTGTGGTCTCTGACTCAATGCATCTACTACTCTGTTAATTGTTCCTTTAATGTACGTGATTTCAAAATCATACTCACTTAAAATTTATGACCAATGTCTTTGTCGTGTGTTCAAGTCAATGTGTATAAAAATGTGTTGCAATCCATAGTGATCAGTTTTCAATTTGAAATTCCATCCAATAAGGTAGTGCCTCCAAACAAGTAAGGCATAAACAATCGCTAATAATTCCAAATCGTGTGTTGCATAATTCTCTTCATGCCTTATCAGTTTCCTTGAATGTATGTGATAACTCGACATCTTGCATTAATACTCCACCAAATCTTTCCTTGGATCCATCAGTGCATACTAAGAATTCCTTGTCCATATCCAGAAATTTTAATATCAGTCTTGTTGATAATAATTCCCTAAGATTCTAAAATGCTTCAACACATTTCTATGACCATATGAATTTCTTATTCTTCTTTTTCAATTCTGTAATTGGATTTTCTATTTTTGAAAATCCTTCGACGAAGCATCTATAGTAACCTTCTAATCCCATAAAACTATGTACTTCTTACACATTCGTCGGTGTTGTCCATTCCATAATAGCCTCTACTTTTTTTGGATCCACAACGATACATTCTCCAAAGATAATGTGTCCCAAATTGTGAATCTTCGTCTAATAAAAATAACAATTTGACAAATTTCCGTACAACTTTTTTTCTATTAAAAATTGCAAACCTAATCTCAGATGTTCGTCGTGCTACTCTTTTTCCAAGAGTAATTAATTTATCGTCAATAAATACCTATACAAACTTGTCCAAATATTTGTGGAATTCCACATTCATTAAACTCATTAATACACCATGGGAATTTGTCAAACCAAACGGTAATACAGTAAATTTGTAATATCCAAATCTTGTCTTAAATGATGTTATAGGAATGTCTCCCTCTTTGATTCATAATTGATGATATCCTGACCTCATATCAATCTTTGAAAAAATTGCCTCCCCCTTCATTTGATCAAATAAGTCATCAATTCTTGGTCGAGGGTATTGATTATTTATCGTGGCTTTGTTTAATTGACGATAGTTAATGAAAATCTTCCACAATCTGTCCTTCTTTCTTACAAAAATTACTGATGCACCCCACGGTGATCCACTTGGATGTATAAGTCCCAAATATAATAACTCTTTCATTTGCATCTTTAAATCTTGTAATCCAGGTATCAACATCTGATATGGCGATCTTGCAATTGGTTTTGTTCTAGCTTTCAAATATGTAGTAAATTCCAATTCTCTTTTTGGTGGTACACCCGGTAGTTCCCCGGGAAAAACATCAGCAAACTCTAATACGACCGGAAAGTCTTCCAATATTTCTTTGTCACCCTTTTCGTTAAGAGATAAAATGGTATAAATCTTACATCCTTTGTGCATATTTTTCTTCAATTGTAGGGAAGTAATAAATCTTAGCGACATTCCTTGGTTTCTTCCTATAATTATTCTATTATGTCCCAAATCATCAATTAAGCTTAATATTTTCGTCTTACAGTTAAGTATCGCATTGTGTGATTCTAACCAATCAATTCCAATCACAATGTCGTAGGATCCCAAGGTTGTGACAAAAAGGTTTAAACTTGCAACAAATTCTCCCAAATTAATCTTACAATATTTAACCTTTCCTCCAACTTTTTGCTTGGCTCCAGATGTCAATACTACATATCTAAAATCATCTTGTTCAACTGTCTTCACCTTGATTATTTTGAGCGTAGCACTAGAAATGAAACTCTCAGTAGCTCCTGGATCTATCAAAATACTAAATGGTTGATCTGATATCACACCTAAAGTCTCGAGCACTGTAGATTGATTGTCATCCTAGCATTTGTTCACCATTGCATGAATCCTATTGGTCTTGCCGATATATCCTATTGTCATCTATCATGTTGATCCAGTATCTCTCGCCTTCTCTATAAAATAATATCTATAATAGTGGGGTCCTCCACAATTCCAACATCTGTTCTTAGGGTCGGTGCTCCTAGTTCCAGAGGAAGAATCTGCTAGTCTAGGGTTCTGAGGTCCTGATCTGTTCTGCAAAATAGATCTATACTGTTGTTTTTTTTGAGGTAGATGAGGTTTTTGTTTCGGTGGTTCACTATACAGAGTCATGTGATTGGTAGCCTGTTTGCATGGTGTATAAAATGAAGGTCCTCTAGGTTTATCACGGTGCCTAGAAGTCTGTCTAACGGGTGTTTGTTATTGTGGCGTCCATCCTATCTACCTGGAAGGAGTCTTACCCTGGACCCTACTGTTCAAATCTTCTTCAACGATAAAATATTTTTGTACTGCATCATTCAAAGTCTGAGACATCAAGATATTCACCTTATCATGAATGTTGTAATTGACACCAAAAAAAAAATTATTCACCTTTAACTTTTCAGTGTTCAGGTGTGGAGCATATCTGAGCAACTTCATAAATCTAGCCTCATAATCAAGTATTGTATGATTGCCCTATCGTAAAGCATTGAATTCATCGAGTTGGCACTCATTGAACTCATCAGATAATTACCTCTTTTGGAATCCCTCCTTGAACAATTCCCAAGACACGTCTTCAATGGCCATATTCAGTTATGGTAAGAGTGTCTTCCACCAAAGAAGTGCACTCCCTTTCAGTTGGAATACCACCATGAAGAAATTCATGTTGGAGGTGTAATGGCGCAATGCAAAATACATTTCCATATTATCCAACCAAGATTCAGTGGCTAATCAGTCTGTGGAACCCAGAACTTGGAAAAATTTACCTTCTCTAGTTCTCTATGAACATTTCCACTAACTAGAGGAGGGCGTTGTGAACCCTCATTGGGTGAATATTCCCTACCCTCATAACGATCAAGGTGATTTATCAGCTCCTTTGACATCCTTTAAAAATACCTCATCATACCTATGACATCACCCACTGCAACATGCTCCTGCTTGGTAGTATGCACTTCTCCCTATGGAGCAAACCCCTTGAGTGTAGATATGATTGGAGGAGGCATTCCTCTTCCTCTCGTGCCTCGACGTATACTCATCCTTCATCCTCTATTATCCTGTAAATGCATTGTTGTGTTAGATCTGAGATATAACTTGCAAAGTAAGCTTAAGAGTGGCAAATAATATCTAGATTGTTGTGTGTTGTTTCCCTAGATTCACTTTGCATTTCCTCTAGTTGTAGACACCTGTTTCATGCAACCCCCTATTTCTACTTCGGGTGAGACTGCATCTACTTTGCAGGTGTTGCCAAAAGGGACAGTAGTTAGGGCTTCTTGGTTCACTGCTAGAGTTGAACCCTGGGTCTGCCCCTGTGCCAACAACTGGTTCCATTTTCGGGACCGAGATCTGCTTGAGGGAATGTCAAGGTGGTTTCCATCAAAGACAAAAATTCAGAAGTGGATAGAAGAAAAAGAGAAGGAGTTTGCTGAAGACCAGAAAAATAATTCTAGCATTAGTACGAAAGACTGGTTCGGAAGGTACATCTTCACCAACATACATGAGATTTTCTTTGGAGGAATTCATAAAGAGCTATACGAGTGGCTAGCCATATTAGCAGATACCTAGTTTGATATCAGATCTAGACCATCTATGGTTTGGACAGGAGCATTGATAAAGAAGGTCAAGAGAGTTTATAACATTGTGTCTAGAGCAGTGGATTTCTGGTTTGATAGCACTATTGGAGGATACATTATTGATTTTTCCATTGACAGAGTTGAATCGTATAGTCAAGAAGAGAGGTATTTCTTTAAAGGACCTAGAGGAAAGTTCCTACACTTTTTAAAGCTAAGGATTAAGATGATATTGCATGAGAAGAATATCTTGAAGATACAGTGAAGCTAATGTTCAAGAATTCAGACAACAACAGTGACCCAGATGTTGGACACACGCGCAGTGGGAGATCGTTTAGAGAGGTTCCTCTTGCAAACCTATTTAAGAAACTACAGTGGAGAATAAGAAGATCTAATAGATGAAGAGTATTCAGACGAGGGATGCTACAGTGGAGAATAAGAAGATCTAACAGACGAAGAGTATTCAGAGTCCTCAAGAACAGAGGAAGTAGGATCTAAATAACCTCGTCGCGGAGAACCAGAAACTCCAGGCACTGCGCCTACTGTCAAAGTAAGTAATATCACTCCTCCTGTTGTTTTAGAAGCATTAAGTAACCAGAGTAATCAGGGTAGTTAGAGCATTCAGCGTACTATTACCAACAGTTTATCACATACTCATTTGAGAAACCAAGGAAGATATATGGTAGATGAAATGAGGTTACATATATTTAGAGGAGATGGATCTGAAGATCCTGATCAACATTGGTTCTTATGCGAAGCTGTATGGATCATCAAGCAAGTAACTGACAAAGTTGTTAAGAGAACTCAGTTTAGACTACTTTGAGGGATCATGCTCTGAACTGGTATATGAAGTTTGTTTCAAGACCTGGACAGCCTAAACCGCTGAATACTATCAAGACTGCATTGAGTGTGGAATTCAAGAAACCTAAGTCAGAGTCACAATGCATTACATAGCTGAAAGAGATCAAGAAGAAGGTCACTAAACCTGTTTGGGAGTTTGATCAGAGGTTTAAGACTCTTACAGGTCGTTTGAGTTTTCACATTCCAAATGAATAGAATAAAGAATGGTTCATCGAT
>JASDQU010103679.1:331742-353847 GCA_032191745.1 Picea mariana
AAGAAGGTCACTAAACCTGTTTGGGAGTTTGATCAGAGGTTTAAGACTCTTACAGGTCGTTTGAGTTTTCACATTCCAAATGAATAGAATAAAGAATGGTTCATCGATGCTCTCTTGCCACACATCAGAGTTCCGCTGATGCAATAGAAAGTCACTTGGTAGGCTGAAGCTATGGAGATTTCCATGAAACTAGAAGCAGCCCCTATAGGAGAATCCAGCCCAGGTATGAGTCAAATTTTGAATCAACTAACTAGTTTATCCTTACAGGTCGAGGATATGAAGAAAGACAAAGGGAAAAAGAAAATATAAGATATCTGGTGTATCAGATGTAAATCAGAGGGTCGTGACAAGGAACACTGCCCCCTATTTCATGAATACTTGGCCTCTCCTTTGAAGCAGGCTATTGTACCTTGGTGCGAGGTATATAGAACTAGACATTGCCCTGGTGAATTTTATTATATGCAAAAATATGTCCAGACACCTACCAATAATTACTGCACATTCTCTAAGTCTATGGGACGTGATGAGAAGGATTGTAGGGCTTATGATATCTTGCATGAAATATCAATGGATACATATAGAATTCAAGGAGAGACACAACAAGAAGGAAATAATGCACAGTTCAACTCCCCAGGAAGAGAAAATTTCAAGCCTCATGGTGGATTCAGAGGAAGAGGACGAGGTGGAGGTATGGATTGAGGTAGAGGTCAGATTATATTTTATAATTGCACACAGCCAGAACATTTGGCAAGGGATTTTCATAACCCTTGTACCACTTGCAACTACTGTAACTCGTTTGACCATGTGATTGACGATTGTCCATTATTGTTGGCCAAACTCTAGGAGAGACAACGATAAAACCAACAAGTACAATTAATATCAGCAGAACCTCGCGGTGATGACCCTAGAGTCATTTTTATTACTAGAGGAGGTGTTGTTATAGGAGAAGATAGAGTGACCCCAGGAAAGACTACAGAAGGATCAGGAATCAAAAGAGTTGCAAAAAAGGCACAGTTGTTTG
Organism: Picea mariana; assembly: GCA_032191745.1. Lineage (NCBI taxonomy): Eukaryota > Viridiplantae > Streptophyta > Pinopsida > Pinales > Pinaceae > Picea > Picea mariana. The sequence continues at coordinate 332,764 of JASDQU010103679.1, forward strand.
ATCCAAGAAGGGAGAGGCATACTTTTGAGGAAGCAAGGAAAGAATTTGTAGGAGAACAAGCTTCTTCATATAAGGTACAACCAGAAGTAAGGGAATGTGAAATGCCACCAGCATTTGATCAGTCTACCCTAGCTAGACAAGGAAAAGAGGTAAGCAAGCTCATGGACTTTTTATACACATGTATCAATTTGATTAAAGATGAAAAGGCTATATAAGAATTACAACACCTAGTAAGACAGTATGAAATTGGGAGAATAGATCCTATGTTGAGTAGAGTTGTGAACCAAGTATCAAGGAAAAGAAGAACAAACAAGGAATTACACCTTAGTGCTCAGATTGGAGACTATGATGTGGACTATGTGGTCCTCGACTTAGGATCAGAATTCACTGTTATGACGAAGCAGACTTGGGCACTGATGGGAAAACCTAGATTTATTTACTCTCCTATCAGGCTCAGGATGGCTAATCAGGAGGTGGTGAGCCCTTTTGGAAGACTATAGCATGTCCCTGTAGACATCGATAGGATAAGGACATTTGTAGACTTCGAAGTGATTTAAATTGTTGATGATAGTTTTTTGTATCCTGCATTGTTAGGAATTGATTGGGATTTCAACAATTCAACTGTTGTTGACCTAAAGAAGAGAAGAATGACATTTGAGGGTAATGGAATTACATTCATTGCACCTATGGACCTAGACAAAGGTCGCATATACACAAAACCTATCAGGGAAGAAGATCATGCATGTGATCTAGAGAATATTTACAAACTAACAGCAAGACAACAGGATTAAATTAATCCTACAGGAGATGGAAATATCAGCTGGAAAAGTGAAAGTGCATGTTCATCAGACTCAGGGGAAGCCTTGGAAAATTGGTAGAACAGAATGTATGAAGTCTCCACACGACGATGTTCCAGATTGACCAGAGCAGTTCGTTGGATTGGCACAGAAGTAAGTAATCTTTCAACATTTGATGGTTTAAATCACTTAGAGACATTTCTATCTGAATTTCAGAAAATTGTACTAGTACAACAGAGGATGTTTGCACTGGATGAAGCCTTGAAAGCCACACCAGCTAGATGGTGGGGAGCACATAAGAGCAACATCATGGAGTGGACACAGTGTCGCACATTATTTACAGTGTGCTTTTTAGAGCAAGAAGAAGGATGCGAAGTTTGGTACACAGGTCAGAGTTGTCCTAAGGACCATTTGCGAAGTTGTGAGAACGCCTGGAGAAACACTCCTAAAGAACAGTGGGTGCATAATTTCATTAACACCTTGGATACCACACCTATCAACTAGTATCTTCAAGAAGAATTGTGCCTCATTACTACAGACTGGTGTGGAATGACTCGGAACTTTACAGCGATGTTTTTATTTGAAAGTCAGTACCCTACAGTAGATCAAACTTTACAAATTGTAAGACAAAAGGTCTTTGAGGAGGCACCTAACCTCCCTTGTGAGCAAGAAGAAGATGAATGGACCGTGCCTCTTCAGTAGTTACAGGGATGTTATAATATCAATATTGATGAGGATGATGACCCTAGAGATGTAAACATTGCAGAAACTGAAGGTCATTGAGAAATAGAAGGGCCAGGGATTGAGTTACCTTTTATTGGATAGCCCATTAAAATTAAGAAAGTTAATATTGGAACAGAGAAAACACCTAAATTAGCGGATGGGCTTGAAAAATGCACCAACCATCTTTTTCCAGGGTGGTGGTCGAAGCATTTAAGGACTTCTTACACAAGTTCTTAGAATCTTATTTTGATAATTGGACTATCTTTATCCTACTGAAATACCACATTGAATGTTTGAGATTGATGTTAGATAAGTGCAGGCAATGTCAGATTTCCCTAAATCTGAAAAAGTGTATTTTCTTTTCACCCTTTGGAGTGTTTCTAGGGAATATTGTGTGTAAGCAAGGGTTGTTGGTGGATCCTTCCAAGATTTTCATCATTGTTGACCTACCTCCCCCTACTTCAGTCAGACACCTGCACACTGCATTAGGACACATTGGATACTACAGGAAGTTCATTAAGGGTTATGCACAGATAAGAGCACCTATGGAGAAGCTCTTAAAGAAATATAGCAAGTTCCAATGGACAGAAGAATGCCAACAGAGCTTCAACACACTTAAACAGAAAATGGTCATTGTGCCCATCTTTGTTTTTCCAAATTGGAGTAAGGAGTTCAATGTTCATTTTGATGCTTCGTCCATTGCATTAGGATCAGTCTTAGCACATCTGGGTGCTGGAGACATTGACCACCCTATAGCCTTTGCTAGAAGGAAGCTTTCTACAGCTGAAAGTAACTATACTACGACTGAAAGAGAAGGCTTGGCTATGCTATATGCGTTGCAAAATTTCAGACACTATTTGTTGGGAGGACATTTTAAGATGTTCACTGATCACTCTGCATTGAAGTACTTAGTCAATAAGCCAGTGTTGGGGGGGGAGAATATGTAGATGGCTACTACTATTCTAGGAGTATGATTTTGAAATTGTGGTCAATCCAAGAAGAATGAATAAAGGACCTGATCACTTATCTAGGTTGGAACATGGAGAGGAACCTACTATCCTGGAGGATACACTTCCAGATGCATAGTTGTTGGCCATCATAAAAGTAGATGATCACTTCGCTGAGATAGTTCAGTTCCTGTCCACAGGGATGGCACCTCGCGAGTACACAGTCATTCAAAAGAAACAACGGGTAGTCCGCGCATCCGACTTTCAACTCATAGTTGGGAAGTTGTACAAGATGGGACCAGTTGAGATCTCAAGAAGATGTGTTATGAAGGTATAAATACCATTTATTCTTGTAGAGTCACATGAAGGCATTGCAGGAGGACATTATGCAAGGAAAGAAACAGTGCAGAAGGTTCTTAGAGAATGCCTCTGGTGGCCTACTTTACATAAGGATGCTAAGGAATACTACAGATAATATTAATAACTCGTATACATGAAATCCATAACTCGAATCAGCATCATAACACATGCATAATAAAATCAAGTACTCATAATCAAAGTCAATATTCCACTCTGTGACCCAATCTGGACTCGAAGGTATTTTGTCGATGCCATCAGCATCCTCATCGTGTCATGTTTCCTGCAAACTTGGGAAATCTCATCATAATACATGCCATTGTTATACATCAATATTAATAAAATATCAAAATTTCAATACTCAATGATGACAGAATTTTTAACTCATAAACCAAATCAGCTAATCATAAAGTATCATGTTTTAACCAGATCACTTGCTCGCAAGTGTCCTCAAAGAATAAATTAGTGGCATGAAAGTGTGATCAATGGAACTAGATGTTACATACACCCCCTCTTGTTTTAAACTTTGCCTGAAGTTTGTACAGTCTAATATTGAAATAAATAAATATAGTTGCTACTAATCTATATATCAAACTTTTAAAATAAATATGGAAATTGTTGATGCATCTCATGTGTGTCCACCCAAGTGGAAGAATGTGGACTATAACTGTCCCATTGAACCTTGACCTGATCGACCAATCGAAACCGTAGTTGTTGAGTGCGATGGTCTAGTATGCAGATTGGCTCTACTATGAGAGAACCCTCGTCTGATACCTGCAATGAACTCAAATCAATAATATGCGACGAATATGAAATAAAATGATGTAAAATTGAAAAATGAAACACATCGTGCATATGTCTCAAATAATAAGGTAAGGATAGTCGGTAAGTCATGGGTCCTTTCTTTTCTATAACTTTGAAAGGTCTCATAAACCTTGGAGAGAGTTTAGCACCCTTACCAAACTTAATCAAACTCTTATGCGACTTCACCCGTAAAAACACTTTATCGCCAACCTCATAGATGTGGTCTATACGATGTGCATTTCCATAAATCTTTTTTCGGTCTTGCGCTTCCTTAATTCTTTTGTTTATGGTTCACATCTAATCTTCGATTTCCTAGATCACTTCTAGTCCCATCAGGACCCTATATTCTAGTCGATCCCAACTCAGAGGTGTCCTACACAGTCATTTGTATAGAAACTCAAAAGGTGTCATCTTTATCGATCTTTGGTAACTATTATTATACACAACTTCTACCAATGGTAAAAATTATTCCCATCGTTTATGTTGATCCATCACATACATTCGAAGCATATATTCTAGAATTTGATTCATTCTTTATGTTTTTCCATCCGTTTTTGGGTGATATGTTGTACTAAAATTTAATTGCATGCCCAAAGCCTCTTGGAAACTAGTTCAAAAACTTCTAGTGAATACTAATCCTCGATCAGATATTATATTTCTTGATACACCATGTAATCTTACAATTTCATTAACAAAAATTCTAGCTATGTCAGGTGCTTGATAAGTCGTATGAACTAGAATAAAATGTGCACTCTTCGTCAAAGTGTCAACAACTACAAAGGTAGAATTGTGTCTCCTTGTCGTAAATGGAAATCCAACAATAAAATACATCGTTATAACTTCCCATTTTGATTCAGGAATCACATGTGGATGTAATAATCCCACTGGATGACTATGTTCATCCTTCACTTGCTGACATTCAAGACATCTCACCACATATTTAACTATATCATTTTTCATTCCCTTCCAAAATAATAATGGTTTGAGATCTGTCTTCATTTTTCGTAAGTCCTGGATGAGCCATATAATTGCTTAATGAGCTTCACTCAAAATTAAATTTCTCATTCCATCATTTGGTGGTACATAAATTTTACCATTATATATTAATATTCCATCGTTGTTCAAAGAACAACCCTCATATCTAGGTATCATCATGGTATCTTGTCTAATATTGTCATTTACTTCCTTGTACCAGTCATCATCTATCTGTAATGCTAAAATATTTTCCCGAAGGTTCATTTTTAGTGGTATTACTGAGAAAATGTGTGGTCTCTGACTCAACGCATCTACTACTCTGTTAAATGTTCCTTTAATGTGCGTTATTTCAAAATTATACTCACTTAAAATTTCTGACCAACATCTTTGTCGCGTGTTCAAGTCACTATGTGTAAAAATGTGTTGCAATCCATTGTGATCAGTTTTCAATTCGAATTTCCATCCAATAAGGTAGTGCCTCTAAATGCGTAAGGCATAAACAATCGCTAATAATTCCAAATTGTGTGTTGCATAATTCTCTTCATGCCTTATTAGTTTCCTTGAATATATGTGATAACTGGACATTCTTGCATAAATACTCCACCCAATCTTTCCTTGGATGCGTCAGTGCATACTAAGAATTCCTTGTCCATATCCGGAAATTTTAATATCAATCTTGTTGATAATAATTCCTTAAGATTCTAAAATGCTTCAACACATTTCTATGACCATACGAATTTCTTATTCTTCTTTTTTCAATTTTGTAATTTGATTTTCTATTTTTGAAAATCCTTCGATGAAGCATCTATAGTAACTTGTTAATCCCATAAAACTATGTACTTCTTACACATTCGTCGATGTTGTCCATTCCATAATAGCCTCTACCTTTGTTGGATCCACAACGATACATTCTCCAGAGATAATGTGTCCCAAATAGTGAATCTTCGTCTAATAAAAATAACAATTTGACAACTTTTCGTACAACTTGTTTTCTATTAAAAACTGCAAACCTAATCTCAGATGTTCGTCATGCTACTCTTTTTTCCAAGAGTAAATTAATTTATCGTCAATAAATACCTGTACAAACTTGTCCAAATATTTGTGGAATACCCCATTCATTAAACTAATGAATACACGATGGGAATTTGTCAAACCAAACGGTAATACAGTAAATTTGTAATATCCAAATCTTGTCTTAAATGATGTTTTAGGAATGTCTCCCTCTTTGATTCATAATTGATGATATCCTGACCTCAAATCAATCTTTGAAAAAATTGTCTCCCCCTTCATTTTGATCAAATAAGTCATCAATTCTTGGTAGAGGGTATTGATTCTTTATCGTGCCTTTGTTTAATTGACGATAGTTAATGAAAATCCTCCACAATCTGTCCTTCTTTCTTACAAAAATTACTGGTGCACCCCATAGTGATACACTTGGATGTATAAGTCCCAAATATAATAACTCTTTCATTTGCATCTTTAAATCTTGTAATTCAGGTGTCAACATCTGATATGGCGATCTTGCAATTGGTTTTGTTCTAGGTTTCAAATCCATAGTAAATTCCAATTCTCTTTTTGGTGGTACACCCGATAGTTCCCCAGGAAAAACATCAGCAAACTCTAATATGACCGAAAAGTCTTCCAATCTTTCTTTGTCACCCTTTTCGTTAAGAGATAAAATGGCATAAATCTTACATCCTTTGTGCATATTTTTCTTCAATTGTAGGGAAGTAATAAATCTTAGCGACATTCCTTGGTTTCTTCCTACAATTATTCTATTATGTCCCAAATCATCAATTAAGCTTAATATTTTCGTCTTACAGTTAAGTATCGCATTGTGTGATTCTAACCAATCAATTTCAATCACAATGTCGTAGGATCCTAAGGTTGTGACAAAAAGGTTTACACTTGCAACAAATTATCCCAAATTAATCTTACAATATTTAACCTTTCCTCCAACTTTTTGCTTGGCTCCAAATGCCAATACTACATATCTAAAATCATCTTGTTCGACTATCTTCACCTTAATTCTTTTGAGTGTAGCACTAGAAATGAAACTCTCAGTAGCTTCTGGATCTATCAAAATACTAAATGGTTGATCTGATATCATACCTAAAGTCTCGAGCACTGTAGATTGATTCTCATCCTAGCGGTTATTCACTGTTGCATGAATCCTATGGGTCTTACCCAGAGCTCCTATTATCGTCTATCATGTTGATCCATTAGCTCTCGCCTTCTCTATAGGATAATATCTCTGATAGTGGGGTCCTCCACAAGTCTAACATCTGTTCTTAGGGTCGGTGCTCCTAGTTCCAGAGGAAGAATATGCTAGTCTAGGGTTCTGAGGTCCTAATCTGTTCAGCAGAACAGATCTATACTATTGTTTTTTTGAGGTAGATGAGGTTTTTGTTTCGGTGGTTCACTATATGGAGTCATGTGATTGGTAGCCTATCTGCATGGTGTATAAAATGAAGGTCCTCTAGGTTTATCACGATGCCCAGAAGTCTTTCTAACGGGTGTCTTTTATTGTGGCGTATGTCCTATATACCTGGAAGGAGTCTTACCCTGACCCCTACTGTTCAAATGTTCTTCAATGATAAAATCTTTTTGTACTGCATCATTCAAAGTCTGAGACATCAAGATATTCACCTTATCATGAATGTTGTAGTTGACACCAAAAAAAAAAAAAATATTCACCTTTAACTTTTCAGTGTTCAGGTGTGGAGCATATCTGAGCAACTCCATAAATCTAGCCTCATAATCAAGTATTGTATGATTTCCCTATCATAAAGCATTGAATTCATCGAGTTGGCGCTCATTGAACTCATCAGATAGTTACCTCTCTTGGAATCCCTCCTTGAACAATTCCCAAGACACGCCTTCAATGGCCATATTCAGTTGTGGTAAGAGTGTCTTCCACCAAAGAAGTGCACTCCCTTTCAGTTGGAATACCACCATGCAGACCTTCATGTTGGAGGTGTAATGGCGCAACACAAAATACATTTCCATATTCTCCAACCAAGATTAAGTGGCTAATCAGTCTGTGAAACCCAAAACTCGAAAAATTTTACCTTCTCTAGTTCTCTATGAACATTTCCACTAACTAGAGGAGGGCGTTGCGAACCCTCATTGGGTGAATATTCCCTTTCCTCATAACGATCAAGGTGATTTATCAGCGCCTTTGACATCCTTTGAAAATACCTCATCATACCTATGACATCACCCACTGCAACATGCTCCTGCTTGGTATATGCACTTCTCCCTATGGAGCAAACCCCTTGAGTGTAGATGTAATTGGAGGAGGCATTCCTCTTTCTACCACGCCTCGATGTCTACTCATCCTTCGTCCTCTAACCATGATACCTTCCATAAAAAAATTCAATTTATATTAGTGATATATCTTAATGTAAACAAAATGCATTGGAAGTTGTAACGAGTCTGGTTTCGCAAAGTGGAACCCGCTCTGATACCATTATGTAATGACCCCTTGATACAATCAATGATGGGTGAGCAATACAAAACATTAACTATGATAACCATAGAAAATTTATTTTTCTTTTATTTTTTAAATTCGACATACATAAGTAATCATTTACAAATACTAACAAATTCAGGTAACTTACAATTACATGCAACTAGTTTTTAATCACCATCAACCATTTAATTAACCGATTACATGGTTTGAGCAATTCACAATTTTTATTTTTTTTTAGAAATCTATTAAGGATTGACACTAGAAAAATGTATATATAATGACACAACGAGAAGGGTGGGTACTTTCAACATCTCATTCCTTTTATGGTTTCACAACCAGTGCACTCATCTTATATATAAATTTAATAAGTTGTGCATAATCAATTTACACTCTAAGGATTAAACAACTCTCAACTTTATTTCCATAGACTTAAGGCTCAATTAAATATGAAAAAATGTTTCACTTAACTAATTTATAATATAACTAATATATTTACAATTTACAACAAAGTAAGAATAATGTAAACATACACTATTCTTCAAATTTATCAAGAATCAAATGATACAATTCAACATAATTTATGACGACATAAGCAACCTGAATCATAATGATGTATAGTATAATAAATTTTATTGTAAATAATTTATCACTTATTAATAATCCAAAATGTATATACTTTTAAAACAATCTAATTCTAATTACTATAATCATATCCCTTAATATAGTTTATGAATATATCCTAAACCCATATAATTAATATATATAATCCAAACTCTTCAATAAACTATTCAATTCACAAATGTTCTCAAGATATTTAAACTCTCAATTAAACACCTAAGCATTCATTCACCTAGTAAATGGAAGGTTAAGTCGACAACCCATGAAAACCACGAACTGTTTTAAATTGTAACTGCCTTAGTCGGGCTAATCTACATATCACAATGTCAATTGCCCGAGTGCCAAGAGGGAGCCCACATCAAAAGATTTGCATTAACACAAATTCTAACGGCTAAACAAATCTCCTTTATAAATAGAAGATATTTGAGTGCATTCCTCGGAGTGTCGATAAGTGTGGTAAGGAAGAATACAAAGTTAAGCCAAAAGTCTCTAATTTTCTTTTCTATCTTAAAAAGTAAGTCCTTCCAAGGGTCGGACATGATTTTCTTCTCGAAGAGTGATAACAATATATCACGGCCTTCAAGCAAAATAAGAGGTCCCTTCACCATTTCTCTCGTTTGATCGCAATTTACGAACTAACCCTTTCTCACAAAATGACACGTGGATAACAAAATGACACGTGGATAATAAGACTCGTCAAGAACCATAGGCTGAGTGGGTATTTCGATTTAATCCATAGGATATCTTATAACATGAAATTACATGAATGCATATCCCTTAACTATACATCTATCGCCATTAAAATTTCAAACAGAGGGTAATAACCAAACAAGGCACTCAGGGCTAGAGGGACCGACTACTCAAATAAACGTTCCTTTCAAACATTCATTCGATCAATCTTGGACTAAAATATAACACACACAACAAGATGATCTCGACTCTATATATAAATACCAACTTATAACAACAACTTATTGAATATAATTATAACGTTACTCAATGGAGAAGAGGGTTTTATTTTTCTCTTTTCATTTTAATCTACTCCTTCAAAACAAATCACATTTTATGGAATTTTCAAGTAATAATCTTGTACAGTTTGTCATATAGGTATAAAAGAAAAAAAAATTAAATATCTCGCTTGCAAACATGTAACCTTCACGCTATTAACACAACACTTAAATCAATTCCTTTTGAAAATTTACTTACATACAAATTTTTAACCAGTGATATACACAATACTCTTTTTTGTTTTTAAACAACCTTCACGCAACTTTAACCAGCGATAAACACAATTACTCTTTTTTTGTATTGCATAATAACTAATCTAATTCTCGCGACAAATATGGAAAAAAAAAAAGGATTTTATATTAATGTTCCAGCAATAGTTCTGCATATATATACTTGTTACAAAATTAGGTCTTATCCTCGATTCGGATTTACTTAACATACCATATCATCATTATTGAACAATAAAATATTGTAACCATAAGATTGTTGATACTTGATGAAAATCTGCAATGCCCTTCCTTTCGCCTACTAATCAACTGGCTTCACCGGTACCTCCCAGCCAACTCTAGGGGTACTTTTCTTCCCCCTTAGCCCCCCAAGCCACAAAGAGGTCACACAGAAAAATTCATATTATTATATAGCTCAAGCTTTCCCTCGCAAGGAGAGGCTTCCACCTCTTATGTAAAGCTTGCAGCCCAACTCACACAAGTAAACTAGTCACATCAAAAATTGAGATCAATTCAATCATCGAGCAATAGGGTCCCTACTCCTTCCTCTTCCTTCTTTTTATAAGAAACTTTGCCTTGACACTAGTCAATTCATGCATAATAAAAAAATTAAAATAAAATTAATTAAAGATTATTCACCCTCAACACATGTTTCACTTCCCTCATGTTGCACGTGTTTTAATTTATTTTAATTAAATAAATTTTGAATTTTTCCTCACCTCCTCATTTAGTTCCTAGATTTTCTCATAGTTGTCCCTTAGTTCCCCAATTTCTTCTTTATTTTGTCTCCTAACTAATTTACAGTTGGAGTTTGAATAGGAATCTTATCTCAGTAAATATTTAGAGTATAGTTTGACTTAGGACTTTAAATCTAAGTTGACACCACACCTCCTCATGAAATAATTTCTTTTAATTTAAAAATATTTTTTATTAATTTCATTCACACATTGTGCACATGTCTTAAATTTTATTCCCCCTTTTCTAGATTGTATTCCGTCTAAATTTCCCTTACACCCATTATTATAATTTAATTAGGCTATAAAATTGTATTCTCTTTTCTAACAAAATCTAAGTATTCATTTTATCCTCTAAAGTCTTCTAAATTTTTATTAATTTCTCTTGACATTTCATTTTCTTTATTTTCATTTTAGATTAACATGTGACATGCCCTTCAAGATGCACCTACGTGCTCCAAGGGTGTCACTCGCCATGTTGACTTAGTTTGGAAGTTGTCTGACGCTTGGAGTCAATACTCCACTTGTCAACCTTATGTGAGACTAAGGGCTTACTGAGGAATAAGGAATCTTCCTTATTATGAGCCCCTGAAAAATCCTCGTGAGAGATTATCTCCGTCTGCCATCACGGCATCGTGAACCTCTCAAGAATAAGGTACTTGTTAACCTTCAGTTCAGGTCACGACGGGAGTGTTATTAGGTTGTGACAGGGACGTTGCCACACCTCTCCCTAATATATCTGATATCTTTGAATGACCCCTTTACTCCATATGTAGATCATATTAGCAAACATCATCATGCCTGCATCCACTCAAAAATATAATATTAATAACTCTTATACATGAAATCCATAACTAAAATCATCATCATAACACATGCATAATAAAATCAAGTACTCATAATCAAAGTCAATAGTTCACTCCCTAACTCAATCTAGAGTCCAAGGTATTTTTTCGATGCCATAAGCATCCTCATCATGTCATGTTTCCTGCACACTCATGAAATATCATCATAAAACTTTCCATTGTTATACATCAATATTAATAACATATCAAAATTTCAATACTCAATGATGACATAATTTTTAACTCATAAACCAAATCAACTAATCATAAAGTATCATGTTTTAACCGGATCACTTGCTCGCAAGTGTCCTCAAATAATAAATAAGTGGTATGAAAGTGTGATCAGTAGAACTAGATGTTACACATGTCATATATATCATGGTATTTTTCATAATTCTCCCTCCCATCATGATTGTTTGTGTCTGCAATGTTTAAAGAATATGTTCCTACAACAGGGGTAGGACTGATGGTTTCCTGGTTCTTTGTTCTTCTAGTCTGCATCTTGGAAATTTTGCAACCTACATGAATTTTCATTCAAATTAAAGTTACTTCACCTTCGGATTCACTATGGATAAGAATAATTTCCAAACTTGCTTAATACACACTTGTTTTTTCTGAGAAGAACAACTCACAGCAAAAAATTTCCCAACGTCTCTACAACAAAGGCGTTTTGCTCTTAGCAGTTTCATAGCTAGAGTTAGGTTGATTGCGCATTAGCAAGGTTGTTATATTTTTAATTCCCCCAAACCTTATGCAATTAATACCAGCCTCGTTACAGCTACGACTTAGTCAGAGTCGTACATTTCTTCATTAAATTTTTCAAAGGTGATCCATTATTTATTATCGTTAGCGTGTAGTGGAAGGAACAGATCAAGGGGGAACATTTTTTGTTGGTATCGTTATTGGGGTAGAAACGAACGGGAGAAGAGTTCTTCCATATTTTCATTGTTGATGATTGTAAAATCATTCGCTTAGCAAGTAGAGATTATAAGAATATTTGTCGACAACGATGTTTTTTTTATTAATATTTTTTCTTGAAAGGTGCACCAGTGTGTAACAGGCAGCGATGAAATTTTTTTGGATTTATGTTATCACCCTTTATGTAATCAATGGTAAATGTTGTTTTCTCGAAGATTTTTTTTATTTACGAAGGGTTAGCTTTTAATGATCCATGGTGTTTTCATTATGCGATTGGTCAATCTAGATCGTCGGAGCGTGATAAGAATATGTCGCTGACAATCTACCTCAAACGATGTCATCGTCGGTAGATCTAGTATAAAGGGTATGAAACATCCTTATGACATTCTCCAACAACATTGGGTTTCTTAAAGGTAGATAGACTAGTCAGATACTGCCACATAGATAGGTGATATTCAATAGAAGTTGTCTTATAATGCATTAAGGTACTAGGGAGAGTTGGGGCCCATCTCTCTTGTGCCATATTTAGGATCAATCCCCTTTTGACATTCGTACAATTAGTCACATCACATATATCGTCGTCGGGATAAAAATATAACTCACAATGAATGTGCTTATATAGCGATTCACCGATGACGACGTTGTAAATGTGTCATCATAGGAACCTTCTAATTTAAGAAATAGTGAAGTGTTAGAGGCCAAGTGTCGAACATGTCTGATTGAGGCCACATGAATAAGGATTTGGGGCTAAGTCATTATAAATGGTTTCAATTCTAAATAGGTTTCAATGTTGTTGGGGACATGCAGAAAGGATCTGTTATGATTTATTTGAGTAGTATTAGTGGACTTTGCATCAAATTCATTTTCGTGATTGCATACAAACATCAGTCTCAGAAGTGAATAACCATTAAGGTAAGAAGAATAGTACCTTGCAAAATTTTGGTGGTATGGGTACCCACTAAAACTTGAGAGCTTTAGTGGGATGTTTTATGTGTCACAACAAATGGAAACTTGCTGGGAGAACCATTTATCTTTGTTTTAGATTGACCTTCAAACCATGTATCTTGAATTGCATAATTTCTGAAAATTTGACAGATTCATCTGTACTGTGTGTTAGCACTCCGAAAATCTGTTCAACTAATAAACAAATGACGAAGGTAACTTTTTCAACCAACTTTGAGGCCCGAAACTAGCCTTTCGGACCTGGAGAGGGATCTCTCGAGAGACTCTATCTCTGCACAAGATATGGATTTAAAAGCAATGGCTAGATTTAACACCTTTGATATAATGGGTTCTGATTATATTGGCACAAGAAAATAAGACTTGGGCTATGGAGTCGATTCTAGGAAACAACGGAAACAAATGACTCGATGAATGAAATTTGAGAGGATAAAGGCTAAGAGAGAAATAGTCTTCAGTGAGAAATAGTAATGTGTGGTGGAAATAAATTACAGGAAGTAACTCAGAGCACCGTTGCAGGTGAATTCGGAGTTAACTTTCAGAAGAAAACGTTTTATCTAAGTGGCGCGAACAAGGGGCGTTGCACAGCGAATCCACAGGTTCGAAAATTCGTTCTGAAATGGATAGAAAAATATATGAATAAAGATAATAGGAAGAACATATGCAAGAAAGGGAAAACAATACATCCAACTGCTACAATTAGAATCTTTATGTCAAAGTTACAGGACTTTTTCATTAAGTTTCGGTCGAACTCAAACTACATACAATAGCTATTGTCTATACCAATTTTGCCAACCAACCCCTTTTACATGAAAATGATCCCAATATATAGAAAACTAATGTCACCCGTGTTGTTAGGTTCGAGCTACTCTCTCTTGGAATCATGGATCTGGTTTCTTTGAAAGAGAGAAATAACTTCAACAGATTTACTAAAAATAGGAAACCCGACTTTTCCAAATCATAATCGTAACCGAGATATTATTTACAATCATTGATCATGATCAACATTCAACCCTATGGTTGTGATAAGTCATTATTTTCACTATTGGACACTTTGTCACCCCTGCACAGCAAGTCTACTATGCAACAGTAACCTACAGCAAAAAACGCAGCGGATTACGCAGTAAACTAGGAAAATAGGCGTTAAATATGACATCATATATCACTAATAAAAAACTATTTTTAGAAACTGAGAGAGGGTTTTGTAGATAATATCGATATAAAGAAAAAACTCTCTACTTCTTGAAATTAATCTCCAGATGGACGAAATACGTGTCGCAAAAACATGTCTCAAACAGGAAATCATGAAAGATGAAAAATAGGGCTCAAAGATTCATTCTAATCTCCCAATCTGTGGGACCTGTTGCAAATATGAGAGATATTTTTATTATTTGGTTTGTCCTAAACAAAATGTCTCAGGGATTTTCAGCATTCCTCTTTAGTTGGTCAGAAATTGATCTTGAAGTTGACCACTAAACCAGTCATTTGTGCAACGCGACCTGTAGCCTGTGCGCAGGAAAATCCTTTGTGCAATAGCATCCCACTGCACGACAAAATCCATTGTGCGAAAGCATCCTATGCGTGGAAAAATCCCACTGCGTGACAAAATCCACTGCGCGATAACATCTTATGTGTGACAACATCCATTGCACGACGAAATCCATTGCGCGATGAAATTCACTGTGCGATGAAATCCACTATGCGACAAAATCCACTACGTGATGAAGTGCTCTGTGCAGCGCTTAGCAAATTTTGCAGTGTGTAGTTGCAAATGGAAATGTAAATAATAAATGATAAGCTTCATTTTGAAACTGACCCTTGGAGATGTTAGATGATGCCAGACATAAAAACAATATGGATGCTAACAGGAATGACTTTGCAAATTGTTGACAAACCTCTAACCTTAGCTATGAAAATCATGGTGCTAATAGCTGGCTCCAACGAGGATGATATCCTCCCTGTGAGGTATCAAAGAACAGTAGACCATGTGCCTATCCATTGGGATGCTCCCAAACTCAACTTTCCAACTGTAACTTGTAACCTGCATCCGTTGAAAACCCAAAACTATATATGCTCCAAACTGAAATCTGAAACTAAGCTGAAAATGAAAACTGTAGATTGCTAAAATAAATGCTCGTAGTACAGAGCTTATTCGCACTCATACCTACCCTAACTGCTGAAAAAAATTTCAATCAAGTGAAATCAAAATGCCAATGCAATCATGCAAGCACTTTATCCACTTTTTGGTTTCTTTGCACATGCTTACTCCAAAGCTTGTTTACTGATAAGTCATTCAAAAATTTATCTATAAATTCAAATCTCAAAATTTAAAAACATTGGGACCGTTTACCGCCTCCAACAAAACTGCAAATGGATCCTCCAAAACATGCATAAAACAACAATCATGTTTCACCCCTTCCATTGCATCCTTGTTTTCATGTAATTCAACCTGTTGATTACCACAAAAAATCTGAAAAACATGTTGAGACTACTAGAAATAACAGTCTTCTGAATTAGAAGACAGTGTTGGCTGAAATGAAACCCCTAGTGGAAAGCAATCCATATCTAACACTGATGTTGATTTACCATGTCATATTTATTTCCAAGTTGGTAGTTGATCACAAGCTGCAAATCTGAACTGAAACAACTTTCCATGTAATCAACAATAGGGATTAAAAGTATGAGAAGGTTGTTGGTCCTCTTTACTGATAAAAATTTTCTCATGTAAAACAATGTCACTATGAATGCAATCGGACTTCATTGATTCCTCTGTTATCTCATGATTTACTTTCAATAATTAAAAGGAAGAAAAACATAATGGAAGACAGTTTTCATTGGCCATTCCATTGTTTTCTTCATATTCAACATCATGCCTAGAGGATTTATGATTTAAAACATTATAAATATTTTGCTTCATCAATTTGAAAGATGCAAAACACAATGAAAATTTTCTTTCCTCTAATTCAAAACTTTCTTCATTTTCTTCACTGTTGTCATATGCACATTTGCCAATTTCTTTGGGTTGCTGAAAACAATCATTTTCATATTCAGAAAGTGCAACTGCTTGTCCTGAAGAGTCAACCTCATAAGAATCATTGTACCCATCATACCTGGGTTCACCAAAAACCTCTATAATGTCATCAAACATGAAAATTGAGGCAGTGACTTGTTCTTCTGCAAGTTGATCTGTAAATTCAAATTCATGGTCGTCTACAAATGTATACATAAAACAATCAGTTTCTAGCTCATGATGGCATGGATCTAAATTTAAATCAATATCAAAGCAATTTGGGAGAGTAGCGTGTTCTTCAAGTTGATCATCATTCTTTGCAAACACATCCTCATGACATCCTTCAAGAAAACTTATGACACAATCAATCTCCTGCATATTATGCATAGTCTCTGGTTCCTCAACTTTCAATTTCTCATCCAAAATCTGATTTTGCAGCTCCTTACATGCTTGAATGTTGTCTACAACTTCCTGAGCATTGTTAAACATATACTTCAAAGACATAGACTTCCTCTCCATCAGAAGAAAAGATAATTCCGATTGAAAGGTTGTTACATAATGGAGCATGGCAACAGCTTCAGGAGGTTGGACTTCTTTAAGCAGTTTATAATAAAGACTAGCAAACCTCCTACTAAAATTTGAGATGGTTTCATCTTTCATTCTTCTCATGGCATAAAAATATGAAATGAGTAGATCCCATGACTTTCTCACACCCCAAAATCTATGAAAATCTTCCCTCAATTCATCCCATGAGTTAATCGACTGAGGCTGAAAATGTATGAACCATGCTTTGGCATCTCCTTGTAAGGACTGAGAAAAGGCCCTCATAGACACATCATCCTGTTCAATCTCAAAAAGGTCTATAAAATGCTCAAAGACCTGAATATGTTTTTCAGCTGAATGTCCAGCAAGCTCTCCATCGAACCTAGGAAGGTACTTATAATGTTTCAAAGGAAAGTCATGAAGGATGGAAGTCAATTTAAGAGGATTGTATCTTTCTTGAATCTTGGAGGGTCCAGGGTTAAGAACAGAAGCTACAAGCTCACAAGAATTATCATGAACATCATATGGCTTAGAGGAAGGAGCTTGGTGAATATTGGTTATACAAGAAGAATGAGGTGTACCTACAGTTTTCCATGGAGGATATGCAAGGGTAGATCTTTGGGATTCATTTGAACATAGTAAATGAAGAAATATTCTTTTGAAAAACTCAGGAAAGGACAAGAAGATATTGATAAAATAGAAAAGTACTTCTTGAACTAAACTTAAGCTCGAGTACCTTATTTTTCCATACTTCTCTTCCATATCTCTTTCAACAGTTCTCATTCTCCAGTGGAGTCTTTGAATCACATTTGAAGCTTGATTGGAGTCTTTGAATCACATTTGAATCACATTTTCTGATGTGTGGAGTCGCCAAAGTAGAAATACAGCCAATATGTGCCTAAGTGTCTGCTGCTCTCATACCTTAGAACTGAAATGATGTCGTTCTTCCCAGTGAAAGTTTCATTCAATTATGTCCTCGAAAATGGCGCCAAAATGTTAGCACTCTGTAAATCTGTTCAGCTGATAAACAGACGACGAAGGTAACTTTTTCAACTAAATTTGAGGCCCAAAACTAGCCTTTCGTACCTAGAGAGGGCTCTCTCGGGAGACTCTATCTCTGCATGTGATTTGGATTTAAAAGCAGTGGCTAGATTTAACACCTTTGATATAATGGGTTCTGGCTATATTGGCGCAAGAAAATAAGACTTGGGCTATGGAGTCGATTCGAGGAAACAACGGAAATAAATGACTCGGTGACTGAATTTTGAGAGGATAAAGGCTAAGAGAGAAACAGTCTTCAATGAAAAATATTAATGTGTGGTGGAAAGAAATTACAAGAAGTAACTCGGAGCACCGTTGCGGGCGAATTCAGAGTTAACTTTTAGAAGAAAACATTTTGTCTAAGTGGTGTGAATAAGAGGCGTTGCACAATGAATCCACAGGTTCAAAAATTCATTCCAAAATAGATATAAAAGATATGACTAAAGATAATAGGAAGCATATATGCAAGAAAGGGAAAAAAATACATCCAACTGCTATAATTAGAATCTTTATGTCAAAGTTACAAGACTTTTGCATTAAGTTTCGGTCGAACTCAAACTACATACAATAGCTATTGTCTATACCAATTTTTCCAACCAACCCCGTTTACATGAAAATGATCCCCATATATAGAAAAATAATGTCACCCTTGGTTGTTAGTGTCGAGCTACTCTTTCCTGAAATCATGGATCCGGTTTCTTTGAAAGAGAGCAATAACTTCAACAGATTTACTAAAAATAGGAAACCCGACTTTTCCAAACCATAATCGTAACCGATATATTCTTTACAATCATTGATCATGATCAACATCCAACCCTATGGTTGTGATAAGTCATCATTTTCACTATTGGACACTCTGTCACCCCTGCAAAGCAAGTCTGCTACGCAACAGTAACCTACAGCAAAAAAAGCAGCAGATTGTGCAGCAAACTAGGAAAATAGGCATTAAATATGACATCATATCTAACTAATAACAAACTATTTTTAGAAACTAAGAGAGTTTTTTGTATTTAAGCTCGTTATAAAGAAAAAAATATCTCGGTTTCTTGAAATTAATCTCCATTTGGACGGTATATGTGTCGCAAAAACATGTCTTAAACAGGAAATCATGAAATCTTAAAAATAGGGCTCAAAGATTCATTCGAATCTCCCAATCCGTGACACCTGTTGCAAATCTGAGAGAGGTTTTTATTATCTAGTTTGTCCTCAACAAAAACCTCTCAGGTATTTTCAAGCTTTCTCTCCAATTGTTCATTGATCCGTCAAATCTCAACATATGTGCATGTAAAAGCTATGAATGCTTATCATTAGTTTGCAATTTGATTATTTAAAAGCATCAATGTGTTTATTAAATGCTGAAATCTGCAAACTGAAAGCAATAGAAAGAGAACATGAAACAGAAAATGAGAGACAAGAACAAAAGAGTTTGATAACGGAGTTCACCCCCTTCACTGGGCTACGTCTCCGGGTCCCTCTCCAATGGGTACCGATCCATTAATATCTTCAAAATGGTACAAGTGGCACTGGAATCTCTGCAAATCAACTTCAGCAGCTTCAGAACAGAATGCTAGTCAAGAGCCCTTAAGACCCCTTCTCTCAAAAAGTACAAATTGAGCTCCAAATGTACTTGGAAAGCTCAAATTACACAGAAAAGATCGACTTTAAAATTTTCAACATCTGGAAAGAATTACCATAAGCGCTCTGTGGCGCAATGGCTAAGACTCTTGCTTATATAGTTGCAGGTCGCAGGTTCAAACCCGACTTTGGTGCATTTTAATTCTATCTCTGCGAGATTCCGATAACAAAAGGATGAGGTTCTAAGTTCTAAACAAAGCCCAAACTCTAGATTTGATGGCTAGTATAATGGTGATAAGGCGTTAGTGGAAGGATAGGTCACGGGTTCGACTCCCCCGCGCACCCATTTTAGCATATCATATAAATTGTTTTGATATAAATAATGCGCATATCCATTGGTATGATAATACCATATCACATTTTACATTTTGGATATGTGTTTTTAGGTGCTTTGGTTATGATTCGATATCGTATCATATGATATTGTTATAACAATATATCTGCCAGCTGTATAGCACCCTCCGCCAAATGGATAACCATTGGCACATTACCCAGGCCGACCGCTAAACTAGCAGTCGACTATTTTTTTTTAGCCAAATATTCTACCTTATGCAATAAATAAAAGCCCGCACATATAATTTAATGAATGGAACTCATGGCCTAGTGGTAAAACGCTTGGTTAATGGAAAGGAGGTCAAGGGGTCGAACCCCACCGAGCCTATTCTGTAAAATTTTGCCAAACTTTGCCAATTGGGAACTGCCACGTGGCAGCTCCCCATTGGTCCACCTCATCAGTCGTACAGGTCCACATCATCTGTCGTACAGGTCTGTACTACCACATGTCACTCTGCCCAACTACCTTGTCACCCATCCGTGCAGTCTGTACTACCACGTGTCATTCTATCAATCTTCCACGTCAGCACCCCTACACTTTGACTTTGACTTTTTAGTTGTTTGTCTTGAACTTCAGCTGGCCATAACTTCTTCATACGAAGTCCATTTGAAGTGATTTTTGCGCCGTTGGATTCATGTCAACGAGCTCTATGCCATTGTACCATTTATTTCCAATTTTGGATCGATCAAATTCTCAATGAAAAATGACCCCCTGGATCATTCCTCCCCATTGAAGAGCTTTTGGACCCCAAAAGCCTTTTATGCTGAATTCAAACAAGAACATGTTCGTCTCACTTGTCCTGTATCTTTCATCCATTTTTCCTGGAACCAATACATTTGTCTCATCACAACAATAATCATAACTGCACTGACGTTACTGAGCACATTAATCCCATTAATTATCACATCTTCATTCACTGCTACTGTAATCAACCATACATTGTTGAACAGTAGAAAGTTGAAAAACAAGACTGAATATAAAGACGTGAAAGAGAATGCACCCACATCATGCTTTTCCTTCCAGACAGGAACAATGTTCATCATAGAGTTTTGATGCATTGACACTTCCATTTCATGCTTAGGATTACTTTCTTCCTTAGTTTTCACAGATACAAGTGTCAAATTCTTGCTTGC
>JASDQU010103679.1:366693-383697 GCA_032191745.1 Picea mariana
ATCCATGGAAACAAAATGTGTCCATAGAGAAGAAATGCAGAGGCAACTTCAACTCCAAGAATAAGAACTAAGTGCAAAATTTGAGAAAAAGATCAGCTTGAACCAAAAGATGCACCAAGAGGAGATAGATAAACTTACATTCACACATGCTCATGAAATAACGAGTCTCAAAGGAAAATATTTGAGATCATTAATATAATGAAAATATTGAAGAACAAGTTTGAAGATTCCAACAAGATAACCATCTCCTGGAGAAGACTATAGAAGAAAGCATGGATAAAGTTGTAGTCCCAAAGATAATCAAATAAGAAGCCATCATGGAAAATGAAGCGTTGAGAGATGTGTAGAAGAAATTATTCTGTTCATTACACAACATCCAAAAGAATTGGTCCGATCACTTGAATATAGGTCAACAAATGAATATCATGAAAACACAATATCAAAAAGTTCAAGATGCATATGACCATATTATCCAATGACAAGATGTTTGTGATAACCCTCCCAACACATTGCCAGTATATACATCCAAGAAGAAGATCAAAGACAAAATATTACTCAACATTGGGAAATATGTTCTCAATAACATGGAAAATACTCAAATGAACGTAGAACAAACTTGCAGAAGGTTATGGAGAGAAACAAATGATATGCTAGAACAATATACAATGGAAAATATGGAAGACTTAGAAAAAGCAGGATCATATCACATGACGATATAAGATGTTGAGATTAGGAGAAATATGAGTAGGAAATACATCAATGCAACGAAAGAAATTGATCAAGAAATACTAGAAAAAAGAATAGTGAAACCAAATCAAATGGTACTCTTAATCAAACACTTCATGCAACAAGCAAAGGAAGCCTTAAATATGGACATAGTGACACCTATTTGTGACAATGAAATCGAGATTGAGAACATGTAGGTGAGAAAAGGAGACTATATTAGAAGATTTCAAGGTGTGGAAGGACTTCAAGGATCAAATGCAAACACCCAAAGTCAATTGATTATTTGAATTTCCCTCTATATTTTGATTAATTTTTTAATTAGTGTAAAACCCCAATCGAGAAGGAGAAATGAAACGTTGTAACTGTCCTCTGACAGAGTGACAATCACAAAATATGAAAAATACTTTCTCATTTGTTATAAAAAGGATGGACATAAAAGAAAGATGACTTTTGCACTTGTTTTTGAAAGGCTATACTATTACTCCTAATTTAATGAAGAGCAAGAGGCAATTCCAGAAACTGTGATTGTGGTGAATGTATCTCAGACTTTTCTTAATGCATTTGTCCTAATTTTATTTTATAATGTTTAATTGTATGGATTATTTCTATGATCTAGGTGGATATCGATGGCCACCCACCTATTCCACTGGCTCGAAAAACAATTTTCTACCTTGGCAGTTTTTCGGGTTCCAAACTTCCGGGGCCGTTTTGAGGCCCTAAACGATGTTTTTTGGGGATTTTAGGCCTAGGTGTCTGCGGAAGGCACTTAGCCAAGAAATTTTTTTTTTTTCTTCTCGGTTAGACCTTTCCAACAGGCTATCATGCGCCTAAAATAGAGATCATATGCAAAAGTTACGACCCCGNCACTAACTTACCCAAACGGGGCCCACATGACTTTTGGCGCTTCATCTCCTAGGGTTAGGTTTTGGGATGTCTAGGGTTTTTGACATTCCTGTTTATTGGAAAAGGCCTTCAGAGCCTCATTGTAGCCATCTTCTTGCGAATGAGCACAACCGTCACATCTCTTCTCAGAGATAAGCTGCCACCATTCCAACAAGCTTGTTTTCTGCTGCATTTTACAGTTTCAGCTTATTTCCTTATTGAATAGAAAACCAGTTTTACTGTATCTCTATTATTTTGTGTTAAGCATATTTTAATAATCTGTATTCATTTTGTTCTTCTCATAAAATCTGGATCAGTGGTATCATACGGGTCTTCTCCTTGTCGTCTTAATGCATGTCCCCAATGAGGTCAGGGTACAAAGAATTGACTCTTGAGCTTGTTTCTCTTGAGGAAAAAAGTTGTCGCACGCCCAAGCGACCTCTCATGGCAGGAGAAAAGAAATGTGACGGGACAGGAGATCCTTTCAAAATTTTTCTTGAGGAAGCCCTCACACAACAGAGGAATGATATGATGGATAGTTTTACGCAAATCCTTCGACGACTACCAACAAGCGACACATCTTCCTCAAGCGGAGGTGCCGCCCCATTCAAGGTACAAATCAACTTCGATATTCCTATATTTTAAGGTCAAATAGACACAGATGTTGTAGACAAGTAGTTGACTCTACTAGATTGGTATTTTTCTTTCCATAACTTTTCGAATAGAGAAAAGATTACTTTTGCGCTCCTCAAAGCTGTTCCCCATGTCAAAGATTGGTGGGAAACTTTCTGTGAGCAAAAGGAAATAGAGGAACCCTCATTATTTATAGTCACGGCTACCTGGAAATCCTCTAGGGATGCTTTTAAGGAAAAATACTACCCTGTTGGAAGTTATGACCACTTGTATACCAAATGGACCACACTGCGGAAAGAAAGAGACCAAGCAATGTCAGAGTTCACAAATGTCTTCCATACCTTGTGCACCAAGCTAGGTATCAAAGATTCAGAGAGACATCTGGTGCTCAAGTATCACAGTGCTATGCATAGATACATCCAGACTGAAATAGGATTTCTGGACATCTTGTCCTTGGGCACGACCTACCGATATGACGTCAAAATCGAGCAGAAGATTAAACAAAAGACACGACAATTTGGGCCTGGGAACCCCTCACAAAAAAATCCAGGAAAGGGCGGCCCCAACCCACAAAATAAAGGATAGAGAAAATATGGATAGTATCAGGACAACCAAATAAGGACACCAGAAAGACAAAGAAAGATACTGGGAAGTGGAGCGAATTCCATAAGAGCCTTTGGCATAACACTGCTGACTGCCGCTCAAAGCAGTCGTTGGTGGCCGAATTGAAAGCCTCTAAATCAGGTGTGGGTTCTGACTCTAAGTCAGAACCAGAAAGGGGAAGACAAATCATTGATGCATAACCCAGTGCCACCGTTGCTACCACCAAGCTCTAGCCTGGTGAACCAAACAAGCCAGAAGAAGGAGAGCGCCTCTTCCATTCACATATGTGGGTAAAAGGAACCCCACTGCACTTCATCATTTATAGTGGTAGCCATAAGAACCTCATCTCAGCATAGGTCGTTAAGCGGTTGGCCCTACCAACAATGCCCCACCCACAACCGTACACCATTAGATGGCTCCGCCAAGGAAGTGATCTCCGCGTCAGCCAACAGTGCCGATTGTCATACGACATCAAGCACTTCAAAGACGAGGTATTGTGTGATGTTGTTCCTCTCGAAGTTTGTAATGTTCTTTTGGGCCAACCTTATTTATGTAAACTTCATGCTATATATGAGTCTAGGCCTCATAGTGTTATTATTACTTTGAACAGGAAATTGTACAGGATACCCGAGGCAGTCCCTCCTAGTGCTATTTCCTTGATCTCTTCCAAGCAATGCAGGAAGGTCATCTCTCAAACCAGGAAAATTGTCTTCTTTGTGATTTGCTCTCAGAGTGAGTGAAAGATCATAGCCACATCCAGGGCCTCCATGACCGATCTCTCCAAACAACAGAAGCAAGTGGATAAACTTATGGAAGAATACTCAGATATATTCTCCTCTCCTATAGGGGTACCTTTGCATTTCCAGGTCAATAATCCCATCAATCTGACCCTAGGCGCACCGCTACCCAATGGGCCAGTCTATTGCCTCTCTCTATTAGAAAATGATGAGATCAAGAGTCAGATCCAAGAAATTCTCCACAAGGGGCACATCCGTCCCAGCTCATCGCCTTGTGGGAGCCCAATCGTGCTGGTTTAGAAGAAATATGGGATCTAGCAACTCTGCATTGATTATTGGGCTCTGAATAAAATCACAGTCTGAAACCGGTACCCAATTCCACGAATCGACGACCTCCTTGCTCAGCTCACGGGGGCCAAATACTTCAGTAAGATTGATCTGAAGTATGGCTACCACCAGGTCGCAATAGAACATACAAATGCATGGAAGATTGCCTTCAAGTCAAAAGAAGGTCTTTTTGAATGGTTGGTCATGCCCTTTGGTTTGAAAAATGCTCCAACAACTTTTATGAGGATGATGGATGATATCCTACTACCTTTCACCAATAATTTTGTAGTGGTGTATCTGGATGAAATCCTCATCTATAGCAAGACTTGGGGGGAACACTTGCATCATATTCAGTAGGTTCTACACACCCTGCGACAACACAAAATATATGCAAACTTGGAAAAATGCTCCTTCGGCATGGAAAGGGTCCATTACTTAGGCTATATCATTGATTAGCATGGTGTGCATGTGGATCTAGCCAAGATCCATGTCATCCGTGATTGGCGAGCCACAACCACACTCACTGAAATTCAGAGCTTCTTGGGCCTCGCCAATTTCTATCGTAGGTTCGTGCTAGGATTCTCTCATATCGCATGGGCCCTTAGCCAAGTAACCAGGGGTGGTGGTAAGGAAAAATTTGTGTGGGGCCTGTCCCAACAACAAGCCTTCGATGACGTGAAGAAGTGTTTGTGATCATCCCCGGTACTTTCTTTACCAGACCTGCAACATCCCTTTGAGATCGAGACAGATGCTTCAAAATATGCTATGGGCACCGCTCCCACTCAACACGACCACCCCGTGGCATATCATAGTGAGACACTATCATATGCTGTCCGTAAGTACCCTACTTACGACAAAGAAATGTACTCCATTATAAAATCCTATCGCTAGTGGAGATATTACATTCTTGGGAAGGATACATTCATCCACACTGATCACAAGCTACTACAATTCATGCAGACCCAAGGAAAATTGCAGAATGAATGCCATCAAAAGTGGTCAACATACTTACAGTAGTTCCAACTCAACATCAATTATAAAATAGGAAGTACCAACCGAGTTGCTGAATGCCTCAGCTGACCTCCAGTTGCGACACTCGCATGGTGCTAGAATCTTGCGACCACGAGACCTCCAGATGACCCCACTTCTACGAGACATACCCTGACTTCTCCACCACCTACCAAATGTTGGGCACCAACTCAATGGTCGCTAATTTCCATTTTCAGGATGGGTTGTTGTGCCGTCTAGGCTATCTCTACGTTCCATCAAGCGAGCGCGTGAATCTTATTTGGGAAGCTCACTACAGTCGGGTGGTAGGACACTCTGGCATCGAAAATACAGTGGCAGTGCTACAAAAACATTTCTGCTAGCCGAAACTTCGACAGGATGTCGACAAGTATATTAGGTCCCGCACTGCCATCACTATTGCCAAACCGACCACTAAGAAACAAGGCCTATACACCCCTCTGCCTACTCCTAACAAGGTGTGGGAATCCATCTCAATGAACTACATGTCAGGCCTCCCATCCACCAAGAGGGGAAATGACTGTGTTTTTGTGGTTGTTGATCACTTTTCCAAGATGTCGATTCTAGCCGCTTGCAAGAAGAACATCACAATAGAAGCCACTGCCAAGCTCTTCTTTGAATGAGTATGGGTACATTTTGGGATCCCATAAACCATTATCTCAGATTGTGACAGTCAGTTCCTCAGCTCATTCTGGTTGAGCCTCTGGTCATTGCTGGATACCAAGCTCACTAAATCCATTGCCTTCCACCCCGAGATAGATGGCTAAATTGAGGCCGTCAACCGGATGGTCGTACATATCCTTTTCATGTACACTTAAAAACACCCCCACACATGGGATGAGAGTCTTCCTTATGTCCAACATAGCTACAACTGAGCCCTGCATAGATCAACTAGACACAACCCCTTTCTGGTGGGGTTAGGATTTCAACCATTGGGCCCCATGGATGTTTCACTATCCCTGGCGACCACCTCGACCAAATCATCCCCTGCTCCACCAGAAGCTGACAAAGCCACTCGGTTCATTGAGTAGATCTAGCACATCCGCCAACAGGTTCAGTATATTCTACAAAAGTCTAATTCCAAGTACAAGCAAAGCCATGATCAACATCAGGTGCCAGATAAGTTTCAGGTGGACGACAAAGTTTGGTTGCATTTGTAGAAAGAACGCCTTACAAGGCCCCATTAGAATCTTCTCCTACTCTGTTATGGTTCGTACACCATCACCAAGGCTGTGGGTGACAATGATTTTTAGCTCAACATTCTCCCCTTCCTTGGTCTGTATATAGTATTCGATGTGGCTCTCCTTCGACCATATTTCCCACCAGTATTAGACACCTCAGAGATAGTAGAGAAGTTGAAACCAACAAATCTCAACCCTAACTACATGAAACATGCATCTAGTGATCATATTATGGACACACAGATCAAGGGCACTCGACAACAAAGGATCCAACTTTATCGAGTCGTTAAAGTAGGGTAGCTCCTACACCAAGGAAAGTGGCTCACCCGGGGCCAAATTCAACAGAAATTTGCTCATCTGATGGGGGAAATCAATACAATGGAGACCATTTCTTCCTAAGGAGGGAGAATTGATCCAGGTATATATTGGTGTCCACCCACCTATTCCACTGGCTCGAAAAACAATTTTCCACCTTGGCAGTTTTTCGACAGTTTTTCGGATTCTAAACTTTCGAGGATGTTTTGAGGCCCTAAACGACATTTTTTGGGGATTTGGGGCCCAGGTGATTGTTAGAGGCATTGACCTGGGTTGGTTGGAAATTTTTCTTCTCGGTTATACCTTTCCAATGGGCTATCATGCGCCTAAAATGAAGATTGTATGAAAAAGTTACGACCCCAAGAAGTTGATGTACTAACTTACCCAAACAAGGCCCACATGACTTTTGGCGCTTCATCTCCTAGGGTTAGGATTTTGGATGTCTAGGGTTTTTGATATTCCTATTTATTGGAAAAGGCCTTTAGAGCCTCATTGTAACCATCTTCTTGCGAATGAGCACAACTGTCACATCTCTTCTCAGAGATAAGCCACCACCATTCCAACAAGCTTGTTTTCTGCTGCATTTTACAATTTTAGCTTATTTCCATATTGAATAGAAACCCAGTTTTACTGTATCTCTGTTATTTTGTGTTAAGCATCTTTTAATAATCTGTATTCATTTCGTTCTGCTCATAAAATCTAGATCATTCTACAATTTTCTCATGTGCTCAGATTGTCATAGTTTCTTTCATTGAATGCAATTATAATATTGTTGCAGGTAATGACAACTAATTACTATTGTTTCTTAATAATATTACTATGCCTATGTTCCATGTGGATGTACGAACTAATTCTAATTCAAAAGGAATTTTTTCTTAACTCTATTCAATCTTCTTTAGTTATCTCCTGATCATGATATGATTAGTCTAGTTAGGATTTCATCTTAGAGTAGCTGTAAATAACATCCTTTAGTTTAATTTCCGATTTTAATTCATCTGAGAACCTACGGTTCTCAGATTCATATTTAGATAGTAAATTTAGTTTGGAAATCAAACCAATATACTGGTTGGAAATGCCACCCCAAATGAGAGTAATTCTAATTGAGACTTTCCATCAGGTGTTATCCCTTACGTGATTGACAGGGCCTTTTGGATCCATCAATAGAAATGGCACTAGAAGGAGAGCCATTGAACTAAATGGCTTCTAAGAAAGCTAAAATCCCTACTCTTTCTGTCCCACTTGTTTCTCAACTCAGTCCAATAATTCTTGGAAACCTCACCTTGAGCACACTTCTTATCCTCATTCTTACTCTGTTAACACACCCACTCAAGTTACCACTCAACATACTTCGTTTTGTTCTGAACTTAATTTTTCATCCTCGAGTTCGCATCAATTCAATATACTTGAACTCAATACGATAATCACAGAATCCTGTGAATGTGTTGAATGTGTTCTAACCAAACAATGGAGTAGATAGAACGATCAACCTCCGATTGACTATTCATTATCCCATGGTTAGGAAAACCTGGAAAGCGAAAAGGCTTTCCTCCCCCACTCTTTCACCTACCAGGAAAATTTGACTGTTGGAACCCTAGAGTATCACTTACCTCCTACTCCGTAGGACCTTTCAGAATCCTCTGATTTTGAGCTTGAACGTTTCTTTCTCGCTGGTGGTTTCGGTTTACCTCCCTCCCCACCAAACTCCCCACCTCTCAGACTAAGGAGTGAACTCGACAAAAAATTGGAAGAGGAAGATAAACTTGAAAGTGAGTCAAAAGGACAAGAGAAACTACAAATGGTTCTATATAACCCTCAAGTCATGGATGAAAACAACTAAAACCCACCACCTTATGATCCCTGGTTAGTTCTAGATGCGGTCTCTGTACCTGGGAAACTCCATGACATGCCTAAACATCCTGAAAATTTTTGTCCCCAAGTTCGACCTAGATAAAAAATATTCGGTTGAAGACCATGTTAAGAAGTTCCTATCGACAATAAGGCTCGAGAACGTTCAACACGAAGATGTCATATGCCGATTGTTCCATCATATATTTGAGAAAAAAACCACAACTTGGTTCTACTCTTTGGAAGAATCTTTTATTACTAGATGGAGAACATTTGAGACTATTTTCCTTAAGAAATTCGGGGAAGACACCAACTACATTGGTTTTAGATCTCTCAAGAATTAAAATGGACCCTAAAGAAAAAGTTAAAGATTTTAATCAACGCTTCATTACTCTATTGAAGTGAATCCCTCAAGATTCCAAATCCGCTTAATATGTCACCATTGAATTTTATACTTCAACCCTGCCCATGTCCATGGCGATGTTTGTAAAAAACGCAGAAAAATGCCTCGGAAGCAACTTTTCAGGAATCCCTCAAAATTGAAAAGAATATGTTAAGTTTGAAGGGAAACCCTCGAGCAGAATCCTCGAAGGATAAATATAACACTAAGACCAAAACCACTTCTACCAAGTCTTCAAAGGAAAAGAAAGAGACTGATTCTATGGACATGGAATCCCTCCAGAGAATTGTCAAGAAACTATCTAATGAACTGATTGGTTTGAAGAAGTGCAGTGGAGAAGGCTCTTCTAATACCAATAATTTTTTCGAGTTCCAATCTAAGAAAGACAAGAGCACTTGTC
Source organism: Picea mariana (assembly GCA_032191745.1). NCBI lineage: Eukaryota > Viridiplantae > Streptophyta > Pinopsida > Pinales > Pinaceae > Picea > Picea mariana. Next base: position 375,769 of record JASDQU010103679.1, read on the forward strand.
CCTTCAAGAAAACAACTCCTTCTTCATAGGATTGGGTTAATATGGAAGACATTTTCCAATCTCTACAACATTGGGCCACTGTAAATTTGATATAAATATGAAGAAGAAGGTGAAAGTGAACAAAAGGAACAATCCCATGAAACTGATGAATTACCTGAACAACAAGTTAATTCATTCTAGGACATCTCATATGGAGCGGGAGAAGATGAAGAGATAGAGGAAATGCATATGTCCAAAAATGATGTGACCACTAGAAGTGCAAGCAAGAAGGATTACTTTGATATCCCTGCCCCTCCTGAAACCCCTAAAAATGCTCCTCATACTCAAAAGACATCAGGTGATCCTTATAAACAAATTGTTCCTTCTAATTTTGTAACAAAGTTGGAATATGATTTCTTGGAAGACCTAAAAAGAACTAAGGAAAATATTTCTCTATTTGAACTTATGAAGCTTCCCTAGATTCAGGAGATTTTTATCATAACTCTACAAGGAAAGAATACCAAAATATCCAAAGAGATTAATGTGTGAAAAAACAAAGGGACAAGTAAAAATTCCCCATATGACGATGCCAATGCACCCAAAAGACAGGTGGCTGTAAACACTTCTCTATCTGGGAAAATGTCAAGATCTACCACTCCACCTTTTTTAATTACCTTTGATATTTTCAGCAGAAATTTGTATAATTGTATGATGGATTCTGGTGCCTCCTCAAATGTAATGCCCCTTAAAGTTTGTGACAAAATTAATGTCAAGCCCGAAGTATCCGATATTCAAATCATACAACTTGAACAAACCCGGGTTAAAGTAAATGCTTTGATCAGGATGTCCTCCAATCCTAAAATACATCAAACTATTGACATTATAGCTGTGGATATACCTGATACCTATGGTATGCTCTTAAGCAAAGATTGGTTTGCTACACTTAAAGGGTACTTTTCCATGGACTGGTCGCACCTTTGGCTACTCTATAACGACAAGACAAATCAAATCAGGGTTGATAGAGAAATATACATGAAACATGTGGTGACGTACTTGAATGACCCAAATGAGCCTGCTATGTTTAATCATTATGTTCTGGGAAATTAGTCCTGTTATTCATTTTTTGGGAATTAGAGTGCTGAGATCTCATCTTATGCGGAACCAAACACACAATCTGAAATCCTTCATTGCACTCATATTTTTGAGCCCCACTGTAACATACCAGATGTAACTGATCATGATCTTGTACAATCTAACATAGTATGTAGAGACAGGTTAGAATTTTTTGCTAACTACACTAACCACACTAATTTAGAAACAAAAGAAAATGCTAATTCCATTCATAATATTAAAAGAGATCATAATATATGGAATTTATTCTTTGATGGGTCAAAATATCTTGAAGGTGCAGGTGCTGGCTGCATACTAAAGGACCCCAATGGTAAGAAAATCATGATAACATGCATGCTTGAATTCCAATGCACAGACAATATTGATGAATATTAATCCCTACTACAAGGACTGAGAAAGACAATTGAATTGAAATAAAAAAAATCAAGGTATTTGGAGATTCCAAGGTTGTCATAAGGCAGGTAAGGAACACCATACACTACCTCTATAGTCACCTCAAACATTGATAGTAAGAGGTATGGGAATCAATTAAGTCTTTTGATGCATTCAACATCAGTCCTATTCCTTGTTCTTTGAATTATGATGCCGATTTGTTAGCTAATGTGGCCTCTAAGATTATTCCTTATGAAAATATATTTCCTGACACCTTTTCTGTGGAATTACTCTATAGAACTTCAATACCCAATAATGTGACAAACTGGAGATATTTTGATGATGACCAACCAATTATAAGTTTCCTACACCTTGAAGGTACCTTCAAAGACTCCATAAATGATGAAGATCAACATGATCAAGAAATGAATGCAGATGTACCAGCTCAACTAATTAGTTGACAAATAAAAACAAAATCATTCAGATAAATAATATCCGTAAAAGTGTAGTAATGTTGGAAAAGCTCTATGATGTTTAGGATAAGTTTAAGAAGGTAAAGATTTGTAAGACCAACAACTCTTCAATGAAATTTGAAGGGATAAATCTGGGAACAAATAACACACCTCAAAACATCAACCTTTGAAAGAATTGATCCTCTAAGAAAATACAAGCCTTCATAAAGCTATTCAAGGAACACACATATATATTTGCTTGGACATGTGACGAGCTCAAGACCTATGATACAAATATCATTCAAAATTTCATTCCTATGAAGCTACAAACTAAGCCCTTTCAACAAAATTTGAGGAAAATGCACCCAAGCTTAGAACCACAGGTGAAAGCAGAACATAACAAGCTGTTAGCAACTAAGATAATATTCCTATTTAGAAATACTCAATGGATCTCAAACCTTGCACTTGTAAGGAAGAAAAATGGAGATATAAGACTTTGTGTTGACTTCAGGAATTTGAATAAAGCTTCTGAGAAAGACAACTATCCACTGCCTCCCATGGTACATGTCCTTCAATGTGTATATGGGCCCCATATGATTTCATTATTAGATGGATTTTCTAGTTATAACCAGGTCTTAGTTTCCCAAGATGATCAATTAAAAAATGCATTCTAAACTAAATGGGGAACTTATGCTTATAGGAAAATTCCATTTAGATTAATTAATGCAGGGGGATATTTCCAAAGAGACATGTACATAACTTTAATGGGACTAATTGGTGATTGTGTGGTAGTATACCTAGATGATGTCACAATCTTCTCTAAAGACATGACCAATCATATTACTCATCTGAGGAAAGTATTCAACATATGTAGAAGATATGAAATATCACTTAATCCCAAAAAATCTATATTTGCTATTGATGAAGGCTGACAGTTGGGATTCATTGTATATAAAGAAGGCATGATGATTTACCCTGAAAGAACTCAAAAAATTTCTAAAATACCGCCCCCCCATAACAAGAAGTCTATGCAATCCTTTCTAGGAAAAATAAATTTTGTAAGGAGATTCATTCCCAATTTTGATAAAATTGTCAAACCCCTCGAAGACATGATCAAGAAAGGTACATAGTTAAAATGGGGATATAAAGAGAATATTGCATTCAAGAAAATCAAAGCAGAAATAACTCAGGCTCCGATGTTGATGAGCCTTGATTTCAACAGAGAATTCATACTATACACGTTCTCCTCTGATATTGCATTTGTCATTGTTTTGACAGAGAAGGATCAAGAAGGAAATGCATACCCCATCACTTTTATGATTTATAGGTTGCAAGAAGTAGAATTAGAATATATCGAATTAGATAAACAAGATTATGCTGTCTTCAAGGTGGTCAAACACTTCAGACCTTACTTGATTAAAGTGAAAACCAAGGTAATTGTTCCCTATCCAGTTGTGAGGAATCTCTTAGTACATAAATATCTGGAGAAAAAAGAGAAAATTGGATAACATCATTTCAATAATATGACCTCGAAATAAAAGCCACTAAAATTGTTAAGGGACAAGGGATCTGAAAACTAGTAGCTAAGTCAACACACAAAAAGGCAGAGGAAGATGAACTTTATCACAATCTAAATCTATTTGAAAGGGAAAAATGCTATATTCCTGTCACTAGTGACCAATGGTATTATGAGATGAAATACTATCTAACCCATGAGACTGCTCCACATTATTTGGATCCAAAGAAGAAAAGATCTCTTAGACTCAAGTCTGTAGAATATCATTTCATCGAAGGAGTGATATGAAAAAATAATTATGATGGTGTTTACTTGAGATGTCTTGAAAGAGAGGGCACTGATAAGGTCCTATTTGAACTTCATGATGGTCCTGTTGGAGGGAATTTTTGAGGTGGTACTACATCTCATAAAATACTCAAAGCAATCTATTACTAGCCCACCCTATTCAAAGATCCCCATGCATATGCCAAGAAATGCCAAGAATGCCAAAAAGTAACTGGAAGAGAAAAGAGACCTGCCTTCCCTCTTCAACAAGTTGCTATTGAATGCCCATTCCAACAATGGGGTTTGGATGTGATAGGGGAAATTAATCCCAATTCCTCTAAATTGCATAAGTGCATCATATAAACAAGAAACTACTTCACCAAGTGGAATGAAGAAATATCGTTGAAGATTGTCAATGAAATCTATGTGATATCTTTCCTTGAATTTCGAATCATTACCAGGTTTGGTTTCCCTCAATATTTGGTTTTAGATAATGCTAAATATTTTTCTTCATTGATATTAACTGAATACACTCTAGAATGAAATATTAAAATTAAGTATTCAACTAATTATTATCCACAAGGTAATATGCTAGCAGAATCAACCAACAAGAATCTATTCAAGATTCTAAAAAGAACTGTTAATGATCACCAAATAAACTGACATTTATCCCTCCCTAACACTCTATGGGATGATAGGGAAACACCTAAATCCTCTCTTGGAAATTCTCCCTTTTTTCGGGTCTACGGACAAGAAGCGACCTTGCCTACTCATACCATCTTACCTTCATTACAACTTTCCCAATTTATTCAAGATAAGGAGTGCCCAATAACACAACAGAGGTTGAATATTATTCTAAAACTTGAAGAAGACAGGGAAAATGCCAAAAAGAACCTAATGCAACATCAGTAAGTAATCAAGAGATGGTTTGATAAATCAACTGTAGGAAACAAATATATTCAAGAGGGTGATATTGTCCTCAAGTGGGATAAGTCAAATGAGATTAAAGGGAAGCATACAAAATTCTAGAAACTTTGGCTAGGTCTATTTCAAATCCATCAGAAAGTTGGGCTAGGAACATTCATGCTTAAGACATTGGAGGAAGACAAGGAGGAGCTCCCTGTCAATGGACAAGTGCTTAAATGATACTTCTCCTAATCACCTCTAGGTGATGTAGTTTTGTACATAATAGGTTTGATTTTATTTTTTGTAAATATTTTCGGAATAAAATTTCCTTTTTCCTTTTTCCATACCATATTTACTATACCGCCATAATAAATCCTATGCTAAATTGTTTCAAATTTGGTTTATTGGGGTTCATGTTACAATATAAGCACTCAATTTTCATGGGGACAACTGTTAGAGTGACTTGGTGAAGATGAAACACCTTGCATTTGGTACAAAAGAAAACATGTTATAACTTATGGTCACGTTGCCTGGAAAGAGTTCATGATACTCTGTTATTAGAGAAGCCTCAGATTATGTGAAAATTAGATTCAAACACTTAAATTGATGGGAGATATATTATTTGAGTGATCACTCCCAGTTTTGGCTCACCAATTCATAACAAGAACATGCACTAGCCACATATGTTCTATAGATAATGCTTGTGAGATTTCCCATTCCTGACCAATTTAACAAAAAATTGTATGGAAAGTGTCCATGAAGTTGAAGTAAAGTATGAGATCTTCATATAGAAGAAACTCTTGTATCACCCTGCTTCCCAGACACCCATTATGCATAAATGCTACATATATTAAAAATCTAAAGGGTGAAATATACAAGTTAAATGAATGGGAAGTTGAAAGCACTAATAATTGTGTGGTAAGTACAAGTAAGATGCTCACTGGGAGCGGGGCCATGCTTGTATGATACCGAAGAAACTTCGTCGGGGCTATGGATGGTCGCTGAAAATGAAGAAATGCCAGGAAAAAAAGAGAAGAGGAACACACATCGGTCTATAAATAGTCACGAACAAGCTTCCGTGGTGTCTCGCTCCTATCAAAAGTCTAAAATAAGTTCCTCCCTAAATTATCTCACATGTATTATCATGAATATCATCAAGGCTATTACTACATTCTTATCTTTCATAAAGAGCAAGTGTTGTGGGGTCCGCGGTGTTAGCACCATGATTTTCATAGCTAAATTTAGAGGTTTGTCAACAATTTGCAAAGTCATGCCTGTTAGCACCCATATTGTTTTTATGCCTGACATCATCTAACATCTCCAAGGGTCAGTTTCAAAATGAAGCTTATCATTTATTATTTCCATTTCCATTTGCAACTGCGTGCTGCAAAATTTGCTAAGCGCTGCACAGAGCACTTCATCGCGCAAAGGATTATGTCACGCAGTGGATTTCGTCGCGCAATGGGATGATGTCACGCATAGGATGATTTCACGCGGTGGATTTTGTTGCGCAGTGGGATGCTATCACGCATAGGATGCTTTCGTGTAGAGGAGTTTCCTACACACAGGCTACAGGTTGCGCTACGCAAATGACTGGTTTAGTGGTCAACTTCAAGAGCACTTTATGACTGATCCAGGGGGTCATTTTTCATTGAGAATTTGACCGATCCAAAATTGGAAATAAATGGTACAATGGCGTAGAGATCGTCGACACGAATCCAACGACGCAAAAATCACTTCAAACGGACTTCGTATGAAGAAGTTATGGCCAGCTGAAGTTCAAGACAAACAGTTAAAAAGTCAAAGTCAAAGTGCACGGGTGCTGACGTGGCAGATTGACAGAGTGGCATGTGGAAGTATGAACTGTATGGATGGTTGACATGGAAATTGGGCAGAGTGACATGTGGCAGTATGGACCTGTACGACAGACGATGTGGACCTGTACGATTGATGAGGTGGACCAATGGGAAGCTGCCATGTGGCAGTTCCCAATTGGCCAAGTTTGGCAAAATTTTACGGAATAGGATAGGTGGGGTTTGAGCCCTCAAACTCCTTTCCATTAACCAAGCATTTTACCACTAGGCCACGAGTTCCATTCATTAAATTATATGTGTGGGCTTTTATTTATTGCATAAGGTGGAATATTTGGCTAAAAAAAAAATAGCCGACCGCTAGTTTAGCGACCGGCCTAGGTAATGTGCCAATGGTTATCCATTTGGCGGAGGGTACTATACAGCTAGCGGATATATTGTTATAACAATATCATATGATACGATATTGAATCATAACCAAAGCACCTAAAAACACATATCCAAAACGTAAAATGTGATATGGTATTATCATACCAATGGATATGCGCATTATTTATATCAAAACAGTTTATGTGATATGCTAAAATGGGTGCGCGGGGGAGTCGAACCCATGACCTATCCTTCCACTAACACCTTATCACCATGATACTAGCCATCAAATCCGGAGGTCGGGCTTTGTTTAGAACTTAGAAACCTCATCCTTTTGTTATCAGAATCTCACAGAGATAGAACTAAAATGTGCCAAAGTCGGGGTTGAACCTGCGACCTGCAACTATATAAGCAAGAGTTTTAGCCATTGCGCCACAGAGCGCTTATGGTAATTCTTTCCAGATGCTGAACATTTTAAAGTCGATCTTTTCTGTGTAATTTGAGCTTTCCAAGTACATTTGGAGCTCAATTTGTACTTTTTGAGAGAAGGGGTCTTAAGGGCTCTTGACCAACATTCTGTTCTGAAGCTACTGAAGTTGATTTGCAGAGATTCCAGTGCCACTTGTACCATTTTGAAGATATTAATGGATCGGTACCCATTGGAGAGGGACCCGGAGACGTAGCCCAGTGAAGGGGGTGAACTCCGTTATCAAACTCTTTTGTTCTTGTCTCTCATTTTCTGTTTCATGTTCTCTTTCTATTGCTTTTAGTTTGTAGATTTCAGCATTTAATAAACACATTAATGCTTTTAAATAATCAAATTGCAAACTAATGATAAGCATTCATAGCTTTTACATGCACATATGTTGAGATCCGACGGATCAAGTTTGGTATCAGAGTAGGTGACTGCTTGTGCATAGTTTTTTGAATGCTTACCAGGTCCAGGTTGAAGCATGGTGAAGGAGAGCTAGTGGAAGGTGATCCTGAAATTGGTTCAAGGAGGACAATTTCAAGAGAAACAATGACTTCTCCACGAGGCGAAGAAGAACATAATGAAAGAGAGAAACCTGTAATTTATGAAACAGAGTTTTTGGAGGCTTTTATCAGCATGAAATCCATGATGGAACTC
>JASDQU010103679.1:402192-445642 GCA_032191745.1 Picea mariana
CATAAACTGGTTCCTGTAAATTTGAAAATAGTTGTGAGCTGATTGGATTGCTAATCCCTTCTTTTTCGATATCTTCTTCGTAGGTGATTTCAATTTTCTGTTCATGAGGCGTTATAAACAGAAGAGAAGACCTGAAATCTTCGGCCAAATTAAACTCATCACATTCAATGTCTTCTGCAAACATGGAATGGCTGACTACAACATGATGTTGTTCCTTTATGGGCAAAGAAAAAGGCTCGTCGAAATCAGATTCATAAATGTCATGTATGGGTTGGCTGCTGCTTAAATCAACATCCTTTGAAGTAAAGATCTTGTCTACTGCATCTGCATACTTATCAACAATAGGTGAGAAAAAAACTCCTGAATCTTGCAAAGAAAGACAAACAATCTTCAGATCCTTCTCCCCAATCATAGGTGAAAACATCTTGTAGGCAACCTCTTGAAAAAGTGTAGAAAAAACTCCTTCTCTAACTGTTTCTTCATGTAAATCAAAGGCAGCAGGTGTAATAGAGATAAGGTCTGATGCATTTACAGCTATGCAATTCTTATTTGTATCATGAAGATCTTCCTTAACAACATAATTTTCATCTTGACAAACAAAAGAAAAGACTACTTCCTGCTGAACATGCTTATCAAATTCATCACAACAATATTCAAAGAGACCTTCAGCTGAAAATTCGTCTTTACAAAACAAATGGAAAGCATAATGAAAACTTGCCAATGAGTGAATGCTTGAAGCTGGAAGAGACCTGCACCAATCAAGGGCTATCCCCTCTAATGAATACTTGAAAAGTTTAATCTTAACATCTTCATGTATGATCTGGAGCCTATGAATAAACTCATGAAAATCCAACAAATGTTCAGCTGGTACTTCCCATTCTTCTCCTCGAAATCTAGGAAGGATGTGTTCCCATTCAACTCTACTAGGTACTAGATGAGGGTAATAAAAAATACTTGAGAAATTGCAGAATGCATACCTCTTTGCTAAGATCTGGTTCATTTATATACTAGTGGAGTCGCCAACAGCTCCGTCCTTCATGGAGTCTCCAAATAGATGATTGCAACCAAGAGAATGTCTAATCTTTGTCTATCATCAAAGATCAGCTCTGTGTCGTCTCCCAGGAAAGTTGAGCTTCAGTCTCCTCTCCCCGGCAACGACGCCAATTTGTTATCACTCCAAGAAACTCTTTGGGGTTGTAGACCAAAGATGCTTGGTAACTTAAAATATGAATAGGTTTATGATTATGTTGGGATAAAATGGGATAATTGACCTACTAGATCATATCAAGACAGTCAAAGAATATATAATTGGATGAGACAATGCTTTCAAGAATCAATGATAAGATGAATAACATAACAATGGATGAAGAATACTATACTTACTAACCAGATCACACATGTGATGGGTCGGATAAGATAGTGCAGGTATCACTATTAAATCAAGCTTATGAGTTGACCAATGAGATGACAGTCATTGGAAACTAAGACAAACTTGAATCAAAGTGAAGATTACTATTAAATCAAGCTATGAACTGACTAATGAGATGACAGTCATATTGCAGTTAAGATAACTTGAATAAAAGCATAGAAGAAGTAAGAAATGACAATCTGATATTGATAGTGAAAGAAGACTGTGATCTGTATTACATATCTATGACAGTCTATTACAAAACAACATGGTATTGTATCTAGAATTAAAACCTCAGTCCTATGACTGAACCCCCTTTCTGTATGTGAAAAAGATAGGCATTTATAGCCTTTACAACAAATCTTAGATCCTAGAAAACTGGATCCGGATTTCTAAATATAGAAAACAGAGTATTAAACAAATACAATAAGACAACTAAAGATCTAATTCCTATGGATCAAACTGTCTTCAATGATTGTCTTCAACATCTGGTCTTCATCCTTGATATGTCTCTGGTGAAAGGACACATGTCTTCAGTAGCTAAAAGATTTCACCAGTGGTGGGTAGCCTTTAATAAACCACATGATGATTCACCTCATAGATTCCCACGAATCTTTGAAACTGAATATTTTATGATTTGGTGTTTAATCTTTTTGATGGCCTCTTATCTTTTAAATCACCCAAAATCGCTCTGTTCGAGCTCAAAATCTTCAAAATTCTTTCTCTGCGGTTTCACCAGCTATTCTGCCTTAGAATTTGCTAATTAGCTGATAAAAGATTTTCTTTTCAATAGCTAATTGGTATAACTGCGCTTCGTGTGCAGGTGAAAACTCTTTATTATCAGCAATTGCCCATGTTGCCAACATTATCATCATAGCCAAAGTCATCTTTAGTTCTGCCTGTGCTTCTGCCCTCAGATGTTCCATCATACCCAGCACCCGAACTCTGCTTCTAGCTCCCATACCCATCACTCGGGCTCTGACTGTGGCTACCAACACTAGCATTCCCATCGTTTTGGCTAAAGCCACCACCAGTTTTGTACCCATTGTTTTCACTGTAGTCACCAACGCCAGAACGAAAACCTCCAGTTCTATACCCATTGTTTTGACAGTAGCCACCACCGCCAGAACGAAAACCTCCAGTTCTTTCAGTAGCATAGTTAACATAATAAAGACATCCATGAATATCCTTTCCATCCATGCCTGTTATTGCAGCTGCGGCCTCCTCATTAGAAGTGAAACTAACAAAACCAAAGTCTCTTGAACTACCAGTCTCTCGATCGTGAATGATTCTTGCTTCAATGAATTCACCATATCAGTGAATGACTCCCTAAGAGATTGGTCATCCATCCCATATGTTAAACCTCCAATAAAAATCTTTGACGAGGACATATATCTCAAAGCATGGTAGATATATGGCACTGATCTAGTTTCATTAAAGCCCAGACAACCAGAGATACTTTTCCGTAAGAGACTTCAATCATACGGTATTGTGCCTGAACCACCATTTTGAATCTCCAAACAAACCCGGGTTATCTTCTTTTTTCATGTTCCAACCATACATTTTGTTTAATTACCATATAGAGCGATTGAAAAGCAGCATGCATTCCACCATTTCTCAGATAAAAAAGAAATTCCAAAGAGATGAATTCCTCAGTTGACTCTAGGGCACAATTAATCAGGTAATTAATACAGAAAGCATTTTTGAAGCTGATCCTCTTTTTCTTTTTCCCTTCCATGCAGGCATTTCTCAAGATATTCAAATGATGGTGGATAGGTAAAGAACTTGTTCTTGACAGACCTTGCCCCCTGAACATCAATATCCGAAATGCATTTCTTCTCTGCATCCATTGTTCGATGTGCTTTCCTGATAAAGAGGCGTAGGTAGCCATGCGTTTTGCTTTTCATACCCACAGATAACAAATTCTGAAACCTGGATACCATTCATCTCTGTTCAGCGCTTGGATAGTTTTAATATATCAACACGTGTCTTGACCTGTTGATTTGGCATACAAAACAAACTGAGAATTTACCCGTGGCTTTGATATGTTGTTTGGTATGTGGATTCGACACTTGTGTGTCGACTTGGGTGTCAACTCATGACTTGGCATGTGAATAACTCGTGGCTTTATGCATTTGTTCTTACCAACACATAACTATATCCCATACATAGTAGTGTTAAATAACTCACATATATGTCGGGACTACTATGCATGATTAATGAGATATGTAAAGACAAGGGCTTAGCACATGCATTGGGTTTATGATGATTTAATGTGTAGCTTGTGCTTGACATGTAAATATGGAATGGTATAGTTGTAATATGGCTAGACTTAGGAAAGATACTTTGAACACACACCACTTTGCTTTGGGAAATTTTATGAAAGACATAAAAGGAATGACATTTATTTGTATCTTTTGCATTGCAGGTTGAGAAGCCTAGAGGTAAAGAAATCTTAGGCAAAGAGATTTTCAAAGGTTGAGAAGGAAAATGAGTCTTACAGAGAGATAGAGAGATAAAAACACTCTAAAAAAACCAATGCATTTTGGTCGCTAACATAAAGGAGATTTGTTTAGCCGTTAGAATTTGTGTTAATGCAAATATTTTGATGTGGGCTCCCTCTTGGCACTCGAGCAATTGACATTGTGATATGTAGATTAGCCCGACTAAGGCAATTACAATTTAAAATAGTTCGTGGTTTTCATGGGTTGTCGACTTGACCTTCCTTTTACTAGGTGAATGAATGCTTAGGTGTTTAATTGAGAGTTTAGATATCTTGAGAACATTTGTGAATTGAAACTTTATTGAAGAGTTTGGATTATATATATTAATTATATGGGTTTAGGATATATTCATAAACCATATTAAGGGACATCGTTATAGTAATTATAATTAGATTGCTTTAAGAGTATATATATTTTGGATTATTAATTAGAGATAATTTGCTTACAATAAAATTTCTTATACTATACATCATTTATGATTCAGGTTGCTTATGTCATCATAAATTACGTTGAATTGTATCATTTGATTCTTGATAAATTTCAAGAATAGTGTATGTTTACATTATTCTTACTTCGTTGTAAATTGTAAATATATTAGTTATATTATAAATTAGTTAAGTGAAACATTTTTTCATATTTAATTGAGCCTTAAGTCTATGGAAATGAAGTTGAGAGTTGTTTAATCCTTAGAGTGTAAATTACTTATGTGCAACTTATTAAATTTATATATAGGATGAGTGCGCTAGTTGCGCAACCATAAAATGAGTTAGATGTTGAAAGTGCCATTAGTTATCCTTGCGTCATTAGATATACCTTTTTTGACTGTCAATCCTTAATATGTTTCTTTAAAAAAAAACAAACTTGTGAATTGTGCAAACCGTGTAATCGGTTAATTAAATGGTTGATGGTGATTAAAAACTAGTTGTGTGTAATTGTAAGTTACCTGAATTTGTTAGTATTTGTAAATGATTACTTATTTATGACCAGTTTAAAAAAATAAAAGAAAAATAATTTTTCTATGGTTATCATAGTTAATGTTTTGAATTGCTCACCCATCGCTGATTGTATCAAGGGGTCATTTCATAATGGTATCAGAGCGAGTTCCACTCTGCGACATCAGACTCGTTATGAATTCCAATGCATTTTGTTTACATTAAGATATATCGCTAATATAAATTAAAATTGTTTTATGGAGGGTATCATGGTTAGAGGATGAAGGATGAGTAGATGTCGGGGTGCGGGAGGAAGAGGAATGCCTTCTCCAATTACATCTACACTCGAGGGGTATGCCCCACAAGGAGAAGAGCATACTACAGAGCAGGAGCATGTTGTAGTGGGTGATGTCATGGGTATGATGAGGTATTTTCAAAGTATGTCAGAGGCCTTGATAAATCACCTTGATCATGATGAGGGCAGGGAATCTGTGCCCAATGAGGGTTTGCAATGCCCTCCTGTAGTTAGTGGAAATGTTCATAGAGAACTAGAGAAGGTAAAATTTTCTGAGTTATGGGGTTCTGGGGACGGATTAGCCGCTGAAGCATTTTTGGATAATATGGAAATGTGTTTTGCACTGTGCGATTACACCTCCAACATGAAGGTCCACATGGTGGTATTCCAACTAAAATGGATTGTTCGAGGAGCGATTCCGAGAGAGGTACCTATCTGATGAGTTCATGGAGTGACAACTCAATGAATTCAATGCTTTATGACATGAAAATCATACAATACTTGAGTATGAGGTTAGATTTATGGAGTTGCTCAGATATGCTCTGGACTTGAATGCTGAAAAGTTAAAAGTGAATTAATTTGTTTTTGGTCTCAACCAAAAAATTCATGCTAAGGTGAGGATATTGATTCCCTAGAATTTGAACGATGCAGTACAAAAAGATTTTATCATTGAAGAAGATTTGAACAGCGGGGGTAAGGGTAGGACTCCTTCCAGGCAGATAGGACATATGCCACTTAGAGTGTTGCAACAACAGACACCCGTTAGATAGACTTTTGGGCATCGTGGTACACCTAGAGGACCTATATTTTCTAAGCCATGTAGACATGCTACCAATAAGAGGACTCCATATAGAGAACCACCACCACAACAACAACAACAGTATAGATCTGTTTCGCATAACAGATCAGGACCTTAGAACCCTATACCAACATATTCTTCCTATGGAAATAGGAGCACCGACCCTAATAATGGATGTTGGACTTGTGAAGAACCCCACTATCAGAGAGCTTGTCCTATAGAGAAGGCGAAGAGCTACTGGATCAATATAATAGATGACAGTAGGAGATCTGGGCAAGACCCATAGGATTCATGCAGCAATGAATAACCACCAGGTTGAGCATCAGTGTACAATGCTCAAGACTTCAGGTATGATATCATATCAACAATTTAGTATTTTGATAGATCCAGGAGACACTGGGAGTTTCATTTCTAGTGCTGCGCTCAAAACAATTAAGGTGAAGGAAGTCAAACAAGATGAGTTTAGATATATAGTATTGGCATCTGGAGCCAAGAAAAAAGTTGGAGGAAAGGTTAAAGATTGTCAGATTAATTTAGAAGAATTCATTGCAAGTGTAAAGTTTTTTATCACAACCTTAGGATCCTACGACATTGTGATTGGAATGGATTGTTTAGAATCACACAATGCAATACTCAAATGTAAGATGAAAAGATTAATCTTAATTGATGATTTGGGACATAATAGAATAATTGTAGGAAGAAACCAAGGAGTGTCACTAAGATTTATTACTTCCCTAAAATTGTCGAAAAATATGCACAAAGGATGTAATATGTACGCCATTTTAGCTCTTAATGAAAAGGGTGACACAAAAATATTGGAAGACTTTCCAACTGTATCTGAGTTTGCTGATGTTTTTCTTGAGGAACTACCGGGTGTACCACCAAAAAGAGAATTGGAATTTACTATAGATTTGAAACCTGGAACAAAACCAATTGCAAGAAAGCCATATTAGATGTTGACACCTGAATTACAAGATTTAAAGATGCAATTTAAAGAGTTATTAGATTTGGGACTTATACGTCCAAGTGTATCACCGTGGGGTGCACCAATAATTTTTGTAAGAAAGAAGGACAGATTATGGAGGCTTTGCATTGACTATTGTCAAATAAAGAAAGCCATGATAAATAATCAATACCCTCTACCAAGAATTGATGACCTATTTGATCAAATGAAGGGAGCGATAGTGTTTTCAAAGATTGATTTGAGGTCATGATATCATCAATTACGAATCAAAGAGGGAGAGATTCCTAAAACATCATTTAAGACAATATTTGGACATTACAAATTTACTATATTACCGTTTGGTTTGACAAATTCCCATGGTGTATTCATGAGTTTAATGAATGGGTATTCTGCAAATATGTGGACAAGTTTTTATAGGTATTTATTGACGATATATTAAGTTTCTCTTAGAAAAAAGAGTAGCACGATGAACATTTGAGATTAGTTTTGCAGTGTTTAAGAGAAAACAAGTTGTACGGAAAATTGTCAAAGTGTTATTTTTATTAGACGAAGATTCACTATTTGGGACACATTATCTCTGGAGAAGGTATCATTGTGGATCCAACGAAGGTAGAGACTATTATGGAATGGAAAACACCGATGAATGTGCAAGAAGTACGCATTTTATGAGATTAGTAGGTCACTATAGATGCTTCACCGAAAGATTTTCAAAAATAGCAAATCCAATTATGGAATTGAAAGAGACGAATACAAAATTTGCATGGTCACAGAAATGTGCTGAAGCATTTTAGAAGCTTAAGAAATTATTAACAACAACACCGATATTAAAATTTCCGGATATGGACAAGGAATTCTTTGTATGCACTGACACATCCAAGGAAGGATTGGGTCAAGTATTAATGCAAGAAGGTCGAGTTATCACATATATTTCAAGGAAACTAAGAATACATGAAGAGAATTATGCAACACACGATTTGGAATTATTAGCAATTTTTTATGCCTTACGCGTTTGGAGGCACTACCTTATTGGACATAAATTCGAATTGAAAATTGATCACAGTGGATTGCAACACATTTTTACACAGAGTGACTTGAATAGACGAAAAAGATGTTGGTCATAAATTTTAAGTGAGTATGATTTTGAAATCATGTACATTAAAGGAACATTTAATAGAGTAGCAGATGCATTGAGTCGGAGACCACACATTTTCTCAGCAATACCACTAAAAATGGACCTTCGAGAAAATATTTTAGCATTACAGATGGATGATGACTGGTACAAGGAAGTAAATGACAATATAGGACAAGGTACCATGATGATACCTAGATATGAGGGTTATTCTTTGAACAACTATGGACTATTAATATATAATGGTAGAATTTATGTACCACCAAATGAAGAAATGAGAAATTTAATTTTGAATGAAGCTCATCGAGCAGTGTATACGGCTCATCCACAACTCACAAAAATGAAGGCAGATCTCAAACCATTATTCTTTTGGAAGGGAATGAAAACTGATATAGTTAACTATGTGGCAATATGTCTTGAATGTCAGCAAGTGAAGGCTGAACATAGACATCTAGTGGGATTATTACATCCACATACAATTCCTGAATCGAAATGATAATTTATAGCGATGGATTTTATTGTTGGATTTCCGTTGACGACAAGGAGACACAATTCTACCTTTGTAGTTGTTGACACTTTGACGAAGAGTGTGAATTTTATTCCAATTTGTATGACTTATAAAGCACCTGTCATAGCTAGAATTTTTGTTAATGAAATTGTAATATTACATGGTGTACCGAGAAATATAATATCTGTTCGAGGGTCAATATTCACTAGACATCTTTGGACAAGTTTCCAAGAGGCTTTGGGCATGCAATTAAATTTTAGTACAACATATCACCAAAAAAATGATGGACAAACTGAAAGAACAGATAAAATTCTAGAAGATATGCTTTGAATGTATGTTATGGATCAACAAAAACGATGGGAATTTTTTTTACCATTGGTAGAATTTGCATATAATAATAGTTAACCGAGTTCTATAAAGATGACACCTTTTGAGTTTCTATACGAACGATCATGTAGGACACCTCTAAGCTGGGATCGAATAGAAGACAGAGTCCCAGTGGGACCAAAAGTGATTCAAGAAATGGAATGTCAGATGAAAACTATAAAGAAATTAATTAAGGAATTGCAAGACTGACAAAAGAGTTATGTCGATGCGCATTGTATAGATCGCAACTATGAGGTTGGTGATAAATTGTTTTTGTGGGTGAAGTCGCATAAGAGTTTGATTAAGTTTGGAAAGGGTGCTAAACTCTCTCCAAGTTTTGTGGGACCTTTCGAAGTTATATAAAATAAAGGATTCGTGGATTACCAACTAGCCTTACCTAATTATTTGAGGCATATGCACGATGTGTTTCGTGTTTTAGTTTTACATCATTATATTTAAGATCCATCACATGTTGTTGATTTGAGTTCATTGCATGTATCAGACGGGGGTTCTCTCATAGTGAAGCCAATCCACATACTGGACCATTGCACTCAAAAACTATGGTGTCGATTGGTTGATTAGGTCAAGGTTCAGTGGAATAGTTATAGTCCACATTCTTCCACTTGGGAGGACACACATGAGATGCATCAACAATTTCCATATTTATTTTAAAAGTTTGATATATAGATTAGTAGAAACTATATTTATTATTTTCAATATTAGATTGTACAAACTTCGGGACAAGGTTTAAAACAAGAGGGGGTGTATGTAACATCTAGTTAAATTGATCATACTTTCATACCACTAATTTATTCTTTGAGGACACTTGCGAGCAAGTGATCCGGTTAAAACATGATACTTTATGATTAGCTAATTTGGTTTATGAGTTAAAAATTATGTCATCATTGAGTATTGAAATTTTGATATGTTATTAATATTGATGTATAACAATGACATGTATTATGATGAGATTTCTTGAGTGTGCAAGAAACATGGCACGATGAGGATGCTGATGGCATCGACAAAATACCTTGGACACCAGATTGAGTTAGGGAGTGGAATATTGACTTTGATTATGAGTACTTGATTTTATTATGCATATGTTATGATGATGATTTCAGTTATGGATTTGATGTATAAGATTCGATGTATAAGAGTTATTAATATTATCCTTTTTAGTGGATGCAAGCATGGTGACACTTGCTAATGTGACTCACATATGGAATAAAGGGGTCATAAATATATATCTGTTGGCCCTTGACCATGTTTTGAGGATCCTTGGTCATGTTTGGCCTACTTTTGGGACTTCGACAGGTTGTTGAAGGCAGAGCGCAAGCCGAAGTGGAGATCGCGGGATCTCAGCCCCTTTTTAGGGATTTTTGGGTTTTGGGCTTATGTAACGGGTATGGGGATGTCGGCCCATGGGTTTACCCATGTTTAGGCCCTTTTTGTAATGCATAAATAGAAATCTAGGTGATATAGGAAGTAGTTCGATCTATGTGATCGAAGAGAGGCTAGACACTCTGCTTAGTGCAACTTGTAAGTGATTTGTGCATGCTATGTTGAGAACTTGCAGAGCTAAGTGCAAGTGATTGTAAGAGACTATGAAGAGGCTTTGTGCTGTAACTCAGGGAAGGAGGATCTAGCAGAGTGCGCACAGATCTTCTGTCCTTTGCGGAGTAAGATATCATGGCTCTGTGCATGTAGAAGATTGACAGAAAGAAATAAAGAAGAAGAGTTGGTGAACATAGCCCCAGGGTGGGGGTTAACCATGTATATCCCGTGTTGTGGTTGTGTTGTGCTTTAAGATTGTTCTCTTGTTTATATGGTTAAATGCTTAGTGAACTGATGTATGCTTATAAGAATCTAATATGATAGCTTAGTTATGAATAATGTGAATGAATGCTAGACCTGATCTATGTTGGTATGGTTAGTTCTTGAATATATTGGATCTGTGTGAATACTGTGCTGATCTATTTTTAGGGTTTAGTTGCGCTGTAAATTACGAATGAATATTAATGAACTATAACTGCTAAGTGCTCTGTTAAGGTGTTACAATCACAGATCCGTGTCCCAAATAAGGTTGCAGACATCTGAGTCCTGCAACCACCCCTGCCTCTATCTCGAGTGAGACTTCATCTGCTTTGCAGGTGTTGCTGAAAGAAATGGTAGTTAGGGTTTTGTTGGTGCACTGTTGTAAGCGTTGAACCTTGGGTCTACCCCCGTTCCAACAAATTGTTCCATTGCAGGGACCTGAAACTGTGATTGCTGGGAACTGAAGGAGAGAAAGCTCCGTGCATAGATCTGTTTCCCTAGTGCGCAGTATTATACTTGACCTGTGAAGCTCTGTTCCAAGAAGAAAAGTCAGATTTGAAGAAAATAGGTAAGACCTAAAATCTTTGTGCTCTGATAAAAGTAAAGTAAGAAGTTTTGGTTAAAGAGGTAAGATCTTAAAGCTTTGTGCTCTGATAAAGGTAAGAACAGTGAAAGGTTTTGATTGAATAGGTAAGATAAGTGGAAATTTTTGTTTCAAAAGTATGTATCTAGGTATGTTTGATAAATTTTGTCCTAGCTTGAAAAGTAGGGCACAACTAGATAAAATAAGGTTTGATATGAGTAAATCTGACAAAAATAGTGAAAGATATGTTATTCCTATACATAGAAAGAATGTTTGCACTAACAAATGGATGCAGGACCCTAGAAAGAATTTTTTACAGGTTAGCTACTATGATCCTAGTGTGCAGTACAGGAAAGGCTGGGGATCATTTCAAATAAAAAGAAGACTAACCCTTTGTTACAGTTGCAAAAGGCTGGGACATCTTGCTAAGGAATGCCCTGGTAGAAGACCTACTTGTCTTTGATGTAAAGCCACTGATCATGAAGTTTTAGATTTCCCTAGAATGATTGCTAAGCTCGAAAGAATGAATATGAGACAAGAAAACCCTAAGGGAGGTCAAGAAACTGAGACCATGGCAGAACCCCATAAATAATCAGATAATGTATTGTTACAAATGAAAGAAACCCTAAATGATCACAAAAATATCAACTTATTAGAGATATTCCAAGAAAAAGAATGCATAGAAGCAAGAATAGGAGACTTCAACATTGACTGTGTTGTGGATGAAGAAACACAGGTAAATATCACGATAGAAAGAACTTGGGAAAATTTAGGAAAGCCTGCTATGATTCCTTCATTGGGAGGAATATGACTATTTAGAGGAAAGCTGATAACCCTATGTGGAAGAATCACCCAGATATCTATGAGTGCTCATGGAACCTTGACAAAGGAAGATTTTGAGATTGTTAAATTTATTGAGAACAATGCCCCATTTGCTATATTAATAGGAAAACCTTGGATTGAAACAGATCAGGCCAGAAGGAAAGAAGAAGAAGTCTTAGAGCAGAAGAAGCAAGAATTAAAAGATTTTATGACTAGGAGGATAGCACACTTGATTGAATAACAGGAGAACAGATTGAAGCTACTTAGAACTAGAAACTTGGATGTCGAAGTTGAAAGAACACAAGAAGACTCACAGACGAGTGGAATACCTACCCCAGATAGAGAAGACGTATTACTCTCTCACCCTATGAAAGGATCTCAACAACACAAAGTTACTATGCCAAAAGGAGATAAGAATCAGAATGGAAAGAGGAATACCGAGACAAAGATCAATGGGAAGAAGTCTAGAAAGCTCAATAAGAAGAGAGCAAAGATAGAAAGGTTACAGAAGGTTCCAGAGGGGACTTCACAGAAGGAAGGTTTGCAAGACTAAAACTTCCCCAGGATATCATAACAACACAACATGGCACTTTGCCATGGCAAAGCAATATAGCCGTTGAAAGAATTATAATCGTTAGCCCGATGACCTGAACAGTTAGAACAATAGTAATGACTCGAAGACTTGCCATTAGACCGTTGGGACCGCGCTGCAATGGACATAACTGCATTGATGAAGGCCTCTCATATGTTGGAGAGATCCGTTACATCGTACCTACTTAGTCTGTCGACTGTTGCATCGAGAACAATTTTGTGAATTGTATCCAAGCCAACTCATTGCTACCGCACTGTGTTTATTGAGATTGAAACCTGTTCCATTGCATTGCACACTCATTCATCCACCCGAGTTATCTGATCTAAGAATGTATGTTAGACGAGCTCAACGCCATAGATAAATCCGTTGAAGAAGTTCTCACCGATCTCATGGCTGAAAAAGTAATGTTTGCAGGTATTCAAGTGTCATAAACGAGAGGAGTGCAAGCCTCTCCGTCGACTGCTCATGGATCCGGACCATCCCGACTAGCAGTAGAGAAGAGAACCAAGCACTGAGATGACCTGGCAAACACGAAGCTAATCCTGACCATCCTACCTGACTACATCCCACCTCTGGCTGGCATGGTGAGTCATGACAGTGTCCCAAGAGACTTTGATTATACCTTTGTTACTGCATACCTCTTGAAGGGGATACGTGCAGTTAGAGCACAACAGGATAAGATCGTGACGTTGAAGTTCAATGACTTCAACCTAGGAGACTGCAAGAACCATAGTATGGTCTCTCCTTACAAATACTTAACCAGGATGAAGGGGAAGAACTCGAAAATAATCCCCCAACCATGGACTATGAACCTCGCGCAGTCCACCCTCTTGAATGTAATGAAGATTCCACACTTTGGAAGGCACCAGGAGGGTAACGTGTGTGTTAAGCTCCTGCTCTCATGTTACCATGGTGGCTACCTATGGCTAGACCGATGCATCACAGTCGATCCGACGCTGATCCATAAGATCACCTGATTGAGCATGTAGGGACCTGACCCACAAGACTTCTACCCAGGGAAGGCTATAGATCGCGCATTGGCACAAAAGATCAAAGATACATATGGAGATGTAGAAAAGGGAACGCGAGGCTATAATGTAGCTTCCATCCAAAATGGTGCAGTGCGCCTGACCTTCCAGCTGATCACATGAAATCTTGTAAGAAAGAACAGACCTACATAGGTCACATGATTCATTGTCGACCTCGCCGAGAAATGTGTAGAAGGACTCCATATGAACTGGGTGAAGTACTTGGTCAACCAACTGGAATTAGACTACCACAGAGCTCAGGATCAGGTCTATGAGTTCCACTTTAGCTAGCTCCTGATCCTCATCACATTTACCTCTTGGGAAATGCCAGAAGGTGCAACCTTCCCGGACATTGAGCTGTTCGAGATGCTTGCTGTGAAGTTCACCACGCTCTGGTACTCGAGCGATATGGGAAAATAGTGGCAGTCGAACGCGGTCTTTCATACATATTATCTCCAACTGAAGAGGGATATCGAAGCTATCCCTCGTATGATGCCAAAAACCCTGCATCGGTTCCAACCCCTCATGAAGTTCTGCGCAAATCAACACTTCATTTATATCACCACGCGCCCAGATGAGCATAAAGAAGAAATTTAGTCATACTACAAGCTCACATAAGAGGACCTCAAAGAGATAACCAAGGACTGGTCTGCAAAGCTCCTCATCCCCTAGGACCCCACATAAATGTCAGAACCTGAACTATTCGGTAGCTCTGAGACCACTCATGAAGCAAATAATACTCTTGGACCCGTCAGAAGAAAGAAGACCAAAGAGGTCCAAAACTTGAGCAGTGCATTGGAAGAAACTGCTCCAGTATCACCTAGACGAGGGGGTGATGACAAAGTAGATCAAAAGGAGACCCAAAAAAAAGAAGATCAACAGTAGTAGGGTGAAGTAACACCACCTAGGGATCCTATTGATGAGGCTGATCCCTTGAAGAAAAGGAAGGTTTCCCCCACGAAACCCACTTCCCGAAAGAAATCTAGAGCCACCTTGACTAAGATGCAAACTGTGCTCACTGTAGATGACTTCAATTTCATTGTCGTAGTTGTAGCAGATGCCTCGCATGACATCTTGTAGAAAAATGAATCCAAGCAGGAGGATATGTATGACAGGATCGAGGTTGAAGTCAAAGGGGTACAACAGTCCCTTCAATCCATCCACACAGTATCCACTACGCCCCCACCATCAGAAGAACCAGAGTTGGGAGATGAGCCTACCCAACTCCGCAGACTAGCTGATGTGACCGAAGCTCACCTTTGTCGAGAACAATTTGAGAAAGACCAGGCCACAACGGCCCTGAAACAAGCCCAAGAATAAATGGTAGAGAAACGCTGGATCGCACAAAAGGAGAAGGATGACCTTCAAGCCAAGTTTGAATAAGAGAGGGCTCGGGTCAAGCAAGAAAAAGAGCAGTTGCTCATAGAGAAACTTGGAGTCAAAGAAGCAGTCGACATAACACTTCGCTCTGTGATGGGATTAGATCCAAAGGAAGAAGACCGAGTGGAGCATCAAATAGCTTAGTTCATAGAAGCGATCCAACAAATTCAAAAAAGAATAGCAGACTTAGAGCTACGAACAGTGCCCAACACTCCACCGGATGTACGTGATCAAAGAGAAGCAATTGCTCAAAGCACAATTGAGAGAATCAAGTCCCTCGCCATGGAATGTAAACAACTAAGTGATCGTAGTGCCCAGACATATGAGAGACTCATTGAGGATCTTGAACTGAAGGAACTGGAGTCACAACTCCAGGAGGCAAAGAAGCAAGTAGAAACAATACATGCGCAGTTAAAGCCCCTATCAACCATTGAGAGGATGAAGCGATCCCAAGAACAATGCACTGCTCAACAGTAGGTCCACACCATTCAGAGCAAAGTCATGGAAGTGACTCAGAGGCTCCAACCAACACAGGATGAGGCTTACCAACTATTCATAGAGATTGAAGTCTGAGGAGCAGAACTAGAGCAAGTCGTCACTACAGCTAAACAATGTTTAGAGGGACTTGTCAATGAAGTAGTAATCCAAGAGTTCACCGAACAGGAGGCCCTAACACAACAACATGTCGAAGCAGCTTGAGCCAAGCTCGAGGATTTTAAAGTAGAGCTACCCAAACCAGAGTGACTCAGGACGAGTCACAAGTGAGTGTTGGGGGCTTGTTGGCCCTTGACCAAGTTTTGAGGATCATTGGTCATGTTTGACCTACTCTTGGGAATTTGACAGGCTGTCAAAGGAGGAGTGCAAGTCGAAGTGGAGATCACGGGATCTTAGCCCCCTTTTAGGGATTTTTGGGTTTTGGGCTTATGTAACGGGTATGGGGATGTCATCCCATGGGTTTACCCATGTTTAGGACCTTTTTGTAATGCATAAATAGAAATCTAGGCAATGTAGGAAGTAGTTCGATCTATGTGATCGAAGAGAGGCTAGACACTTTTCTAAGTGCAACTTGTAAGTGTTTTGTGCATGCTATGTTGAGAACTTGTAGACCTAAGTGAAAGTGTTTGTACGAGACTGTGAAGAGGCTTTGTGCTGTAACTCAGAGAAGGAGGATCTAGCAGAGTGTGCGCAGATCTCCTGTCCTTTGCGGAGTAATATATCATGGCTTTGTGCATGTAGAAGATTGAAAGAAAGAACGAAAGAAGAAGAGTTGGTGGACGTAGCCCCAGGGTGGGGTTGAACCACGTATATCTCGTGTTGTGGTTGTGTTGTGCTTTATGATTGTTCTCTTGTTTATATGGTTAAATTCTTAGTGCACTGATGTATTCTTATAAGAATCTAATATGGTAGTTTAGTGTTGAATAATGTGAATGAATGCTAGATATGATCTATGTTGGTATGCTTAGTGCTTGAATTTATTGGATCTATATGAATACTGCACTGATCTATTGTTAGGGTTTAGTTGCACTGTAAACTAAGATTGAATATTAATGAACTATAACTGCTAAGTGCTTTGTTAAGATGTTACAATCACAGATCTGTGTCCCAGCTAAGGTTGCATACATCTGAGTCCTACAACCACCCCTGCCTCTACATCGAGTGAGATTTCATTTTCTTTGCAAGTGTTTTCGAAAGGGCCGATAGTTAGGGTTTTTTTGGTGCGCTATTGTAAGAATTGAACCCTGGGTCTTCCCCCGTTCCAACAATATCAGATAGATTATGGAGAGGTGTGGCAACGCCCCCGTCACAACCTAATAACACTCCCACCGTGACTTGAACTGAAGGTTAATGACTACCTTGTTCCTGATAGGTTCACAATGCCAGGAGGGAAGAATGAGACAATGACTCACGAGGATTTATGAGGGGCGTGCAATAAGGAAGATTCTTTATTCCTCAGTAATCCTTTAGTCTCACACAAGGTTAACAAGTGGAGTATTGACTCCAAGCATCATAAAAATTCCAAACTAAGTCAACATGGTGAGTTCCACCCTTGGAGCATGTAGGTGCATCTTGAAGGGACCATTGTGGGTTAATCTAAAATACAAATAAAGAAAATGAAACGTCAAGAGAAATTGATAAAAAAATTGAAGACTTTAGAGGATAAAATGAATACTTAGATTTTGTTAGAAAAGAGAGTACAATTTTATAGTAATTTATAAATCGGAATTATGATAAAATCTTAGTATAAATGCTCATGCCTAATTAAATTATAATAATGGGTGTAAGGGAAATTTAGATTAAATAAAATCTAGAAAAGGGAGAATACAATTTAAGATGTGCATGAAATTAATAATTTTGTTTTTAAATTAAAAGAATTTATTTCATGGGGAAGTGTGGTGTCAACTTAGAGTTAGAATCCTAATTCAAACTAGACTCTAAATCCTAACTGCAAGAAGATTCCTATTCAAAATCCAACTGTAAATTAGTTAGGCGACAAAATAAAGGAGAAAATGGGGAACTAAGGGACAACTAGGAGAAAATCTAGGAACTAAATGAGGAGGTGAGAAAAAATTCAAAATTTATTTAATTAAAAGAAATTAAAACATGTGCAACTTGAGGGAAGTGTGACATGTGTTGAGGGTGAATAATCTCTAATTAAATTATTAAATTTCTTTTTTATTATGCATGAATTGAAAAGTGTCAAGACAAATTATCTTATAAAAAGAAGGAAGAGGAAGGAGTAGGGACCCTATTACTGGATGACTGAATTGATGTCAGTTTTTCATGTGAGCAGTTTACTTGTGTGAGCTGGGCTGCAAAATTTGCATAAGAGGTGGAAGCCTCTCCTTGCGAGGGAAATCTTGAGCTAGATACTAATCTGAATTTCTGTGTGTGACCCCTTTGCAGCTCGAGGGGATAAGGGGGAAGAAGAGTACCCCTAGCGTTGGCTGGGAGGTACCAATGAAGTCACTTGATTAATAGGCGAAAGGAAGGGCATTGCGCAAGTTCTTTTTCAGATTGAAGATTGTCATCAAGTATCAACAATATTTTGGTCGAGGTATTTTATATTTAGATATTTTATTGTTTGATTGTAATCAAATGGTACAATTAGTAAATCTGAATGGAGGATAAGACCTAATTTTGTAATAAGTATATATATGTGGTGTTATCTCCTAGAATAAAATTGTAAATTTTGAGTCTTAGGTGATAGGATGCTCACTATTTAGAAGTGACATTAATAATTTTTGAGTTTGAAGTCTTAAGGATAGGTGTTAGTCTTATTATTCCAAAGAATAATTGAGTCTATCATTTGAATGTAAGAAAATCCAAAATTTGATTTTCGGTGGCTAATGGTTAATTTTCAACATGATGTAAGCCACCAAAAGCTTTCATTTTCACCGGTTAAAACGACAGGCACAAGGCGCTCTTAGCTCCCGAAACTACAGAAAGTGTTAACGGCCACACGTCTCTTCAAGCTCGAAATCCTCACCAGTACATGTGTCGTAATGATCAGATAAGTTGTCATTAGTGGAAAGAAGGTATCAAGACACATTTTAAATCTTTCTTTTGATCTTTTATTTATTATTAGATCTTAAAACCCTCGTGTCCTATCGAAATCCTATCACCATCAACCATGCTCTCAGATCATTGCTTTCATTTGACGGTCTACCATATCTTTGTCACCATCAGGTTAATGGTAATCATTACCATTTGAACCCTACGACATATGATATCTTATAAACTTTGGCTCTTCACAAATCCAAACCATACTGACTTTTTCTCTGCTTGGAATCATTTCCTTCTTCCATCAGTTTAAAATTCCCCACAACAGGGTTGTCTTCACATAATTTGCAGGATTAGTTTTTGTTACAAATGGGTCATGGAGGAGCTCCTCTCAGGAAAGAATTGAACGACATCACATATTTGGAATCTCACCCTGAAATCTGCCAAATATTCAGAGATGTAGGATGTTACAGGTATGTTCAGAAGTTGCAGGGGTATCATCAAGGAGTGAATGAAGATTTTTCCAAGACATTTGATGGATCCAAGGTTATAACTGGACCTCTAGAAATGAAAATAGATGAAGGTAGCATTGCAACAACTACAGAAATGCCTAGCCAGGGAGGAGAATGGTTTAAAATAAGCATTACTAAGAACATTGATTTCAGGTCTTACCTCAAGCCTGAATTTCAAAGCATCATTTGGAAGAGAGATGTTCACACATCTTATCTGGAGAAGAAATGGAAAGACCTGCTTAAATCCATACAAGTTTATATCACATGTGAGGGTAGACATGATAGAGTGATGCTCTACCATTTCAAATTGATAAATCATTTTACAGGAAAGACTCTCTTAAATCTACCTTACTATCTTCACAGGAGTCTTACAAAAATGTCCCACAAGGTGCAGACTAAACCAGAGAAGATAATAAATACACTGTTCCATTTTGGCCTTATAAACTTATAGTGTTGGAGGAACTCAAGAGAAGAGAAAGAACCTTGGAACAATTTCTCTTTTGGGGGGAATTTGAACAGGAAACTCATCTCGAGCATAAAAATAAGACATCCAAAAGAAATTCATCAACACCTCAGAGAAGTAGTAGAAGAAGAAGGGCCATCACCCCAATACAAACAGAGGATCCAACATCTACTTCCAAGCATTAGAAAACAAAGAATAAATTGGATTTCAGTGAGATGCCAGAAGACCAAGGCCATGATAAACATACAAACATTTTGAACCTACCCTATTCAGATTTTGAGTTTGAACCAGGGGAAGAAGAAATTCCAGTACATCAAGACATGGAGCCAACCATGGAAGATACACAAATAACTAAAGCATTTCCCAGTCATGATAAACCTGAATCATCCACCAGAAATAAAGCAAGCAAGCCAGTGAAGATGCAAAGATTGAAAGACAAGATTGCAGAGTATGAGCTATTGGAGAGGGTCATGAAATCTGGGTATGATATTTTAACCCAGACAGTTGCTGAAACCAGATATGCTTTTGAAATATTGGCACTCATGCATGTGAAGGAGAGGAAGAAAAAGAAAAGGGTAATCAGGTAAAATTACAAGCTCACCAAGAGGATCAAATTATTAAACATCAAAATGAAATTTCTGAAAACCAAATTTTCTACTCGCTCAGATCTCGAAGTTTTAGCTGAAACAACTGAGAAGCTACATGAAGATTCTTCCAGGTAGACAAGTTAAACAACTCTCATTTTGAATATTTTTCATTTTTCCAAACCTACACTTTCGATGACTTGAACCGTTTCCAAAGATGAANTTTTCGGTGGCTAATTCCACTTGTCCCAGGCTAGCAAGACGCCGTATACGCATAAATAGGGGAAAGATGAATTTTGAGCTCAAGGCATAAATTTTGCAGACAAGTGACCAAAGGAGGTTATTAATATAATTATCTATATCAATTTTATCATAGTTTGCCATATATCCTCAAAGATTTGTGACAGATATGAAGACAAATGGGTTTAAGGTTATCCTATTTTGATTATAGATCAACAACAGGTGTTGAAGCGGGTATCCAACTACCTCATCACCACCTTGAAGACCTCTGCAGGTGTCGAGAATGTGAAGACTGAAGATCATTAACTTTTTGGGAAGGGATCAAGATCCATATTTTGTGTAAAGTTGTTGTATTAATTTTTATTATTAGTATATTAAATCCTTTCCTATAGGATCTGAAACTATTTTTTAAAATCTATAAAGCCTGTTACTTTGAAGAAGTAAAGGTAGGATTTTGGATACTAAACTTATTCTGTTTTGTGTAGAAACCTTTTCTATAATATATTCATCCTGGAAGATTCTTTCATTGTTATTGTCAGATCTTCTTTTCCATTTCTGTTCTATACTTATGAGTTGAATTTTGTTCTTTATCTATGTTTACATAATCCATTGGTGACTGTCATCTTACCATCTAATTAGTGAGCAAAGGATCATAAGTAATCATACTATTTTTATTGGCCCATCATATATATATGGTTGTATGTATGTGTTCTAGTTAATAAAGTCAGTTTCTTCATCCATTTTGATATATTACTTATCTGATAATAGCTCTTGAAGGCCTTGTACTACTTGAATATACATAGACAGTATTGACTGTAAGATTCAATGAGTTAGTTATCCATCTTGATCCAATTACATATCCATTATTGAGTAAACCATTGAGAAAATAGTTAAGTTACCAGGATTCTTTGATCTACAACCTAGAAGGATTCTTGGAGAGATAACAAATTGGCGCCGTTGCCGAGGAGTGAAGAAAGAAGTTGAAGAAAGATTCCCTGGGGAACGACATTAGAAATGCTCCTTGATGATAGACACAGATTAGAAATTACATCGGTTGTAATCATCTATTTGGCGACTCCACTGTGTTCACTCTGGATCCTAAAAGGATCAACACCAAGGTGAATCCACAGGAACCATATGTTACACCAGTACCAAATCTAGAGCTGATTCTTAGAAGAGGAAGATCATTTCAAGGTCAGACTTCAAAATTAGGTACTAAAAATAATCTTCTTTCTCATTCTAAGAAATCAATAGCAGAAAACACTGAATCTTTTTCCTCTAAGATTGTCAATGAAAGATCAACTATAACAGCTGTAGAAGAACCAATTGTTTCTTATCAAGAGGAAAATGTCATTGCAGAAGAAGTGTTACTCTAATCTAGTTGAAGAATCATCTAAGACCTTAGAAAGAAATCACAGCTCCTGATCTCTTGAGTCCTTTCACTTACAACAAGAAGAAGACCATATAAATATTCACACTAGCCTTCTTGTTGTAGAGCATATTCTTCAAGATGTGTCTGCTAAAGGTGAAGAAAACTTAGTTGAACAATTTGAAAATTTCTATATAACCTCATCAAAATTCTTTCCCATCAGAAGAATCCCCCTCTTTTCAATTAAATCCTCCCATTGTTGAAGAATATGATAAAAGTCTATCACCTATCTCATCAATAGTCATTATGTCTTCTCCTGCTCCATTGACGAAAATGAAACGAATTGCAGCTTCTAGATATGCACCTCTTGTTCTACAAAATCCACCTGTAACCATGCCTACTGGTGATTACCAAAAGTATATGCCAAAATTCATAGGAGAGGGAGATGTAACTATAGAGGAACATATAGAAGCCTTCTATAGCTATGCTGAGAACTTAAACATAGAAGATGCTGATGTCTGGACCAGAGTCTTTGTCCAGAGCTTGGATGGTCATGCTAGGAAGTGGTTCAAGGAACTTCCTGTTGGTTCTATAGCTGGAATAGAGGAGTTGGATGATATAGTTTTGAAACACTAGGGAGATAGGAGAGACTTTGATGCAGGAGCATCATAAGTGAGCTGACAAAGCAAGTGCAAAGGTGAAGGACAGCTGGGATCGCACCAATGCACATTTTTAAAGTGTTTTGAATTTGAATGAAGGAACATTAATGTAATAGCTAGGAGAGTGTATTTACATTTATTTTTTGGATATTGTAAACAGATCTTGAGCGTTTCTCTCATCTGTCAGATATGGAGGCATTTATTTGTATTGAATGTAAAGTAGGTGGCTTTCACTTTTGATTAGATAGCTTAGAGATGTAGGAGGAAATAAACTCATAAAAGACACCCTCGCTTGTATCATTGTATGATTTAGAACATTGTAAGCTGTAGAGCTGTAGAGATCAAGAACACAGAGAAGAACCCATGTACAAGAATACTTGAGTTAATATAATAAATCTTTGACTCACGTTCGTGGTGTTATTATGATTACTATTTACATCTGTTGAATGGTATGTTTACAGTTGTTTTGTTTCTCTGTTATGCACTTATTTCAATGTGACGTGTATGCTTGTGATTTCATGTTGAACATATGAAGTCTGTGAGGAGAGAAGTATGAGTTTCAATTGTTTCTCATCCTGAGAATTCCTGTAAATAGTGCAGTGAATGTTCGCAAGACGTGCGTTGAAAAAGTTCTGAGTTTTATCTCAAAAAGATTAGGAGGGATACCATTGTTCTCACTTCAATAGAAGTGCAGGTGTAGTAAAGAGCCGTGCAAAGTGTGCATAGGCGAGTGGAAGCCTTAGGATTTATCAACTAAAGAGAAAGTTTGAAGGACTGCTGTTGAAAAGAAGTGCACAGATTCGAACGGTCAAATAACTAGAGGTTATTTGTGAATGCCACAAGGAGTGCGTGCAATAATCCCTTAGAAATCCTTGAGTTTGCAAGTGAAATCTCAGGAAGGAAATAACCCTGAAGAGTTCAAGGTAAGGCGAGTGTCGAAGTCACCTAACAAACAAAAAATGTCAGAAGGTTTGACGCAAGAGTGTTTGGCGGAGGAGTCTTTAGAAAGTCTGAGCGAGCGGTGGAAATGCTTCAAGGAGAAGTACTGATTTTCCAAGGACCATTGGATCCAGTTGACCAGCGAGAAGATAAAGGCGAAGTGTTTTTCAACACTCACAAGCTCAGGAGGAATATAGACTATTGGATTCGGATCAATGAGGGTTGTTGATCTCGTGGTTGAATTTTGTTGTTTCAGAATTCAGGAAGTAAAGAAGGCCGTGACTCGAAGTCGAAAGTTTCAAACTCCTGATTCACGAAGTCCTGATCGAATCAGGACCATCAGATCGCAGGAGTTGATAACCGTTGATTTGATACAGGATATATAGTGGTTTTAGTTAAAGGGAGGAGGGAGTTGTTGCATAGCAGCTCACCGATATGAGAAATCCCAGGTTCTGAAATATTGGGCCCCGGGTTTTAGACAGAGGTCACATCAGGGAAAAGTCAAAGGGAGGAGTCAGAGACCCGTTAGCCTTTTCGGGGTTTCGGGGATTGAAGAGATAGAAGGACTCACATCTGGGATCATGAAGTCACAAAACTCGAAGTACTTTTCAGGTGAAGGCTATGGTCATATCAATTGGCCATATAGGTGAGAGTTGGCGCTTAGTTCTTGCTCGCATAGGTGTAGCTCCAAAGAAGGACCTGTGGCTAAACACTTGTGTGTTGGATATTCCTTTGGGGTTTCAAAGAGTCAATCAAAATCGAAGGGTGATTAAGAACGATCCTAAGACAGGGAGGTTGCACAGAGCTTGCTGAGGTAGGGAGTGATGCGTTAGACTTCTTGTACTATATCACAGAGTTTGGAAACCTTAAGAAAGAAAATGGTGAATCTATATCTGATTTCACCAAGAGATTCAACATAATGTATAGTAAAATACCTGCAGAAATCAAACCTATAGATACCTCTTCCAAAATCACTTATGCCAACTCATTTGACTATGAATTTTGTTTTTTGCTAAGAGAAATAAGGTCTGATACACTTTCCTTGATGCAAGATGCTTCCCTAGAAGTAGAGTCAAATATCTTAGCCGCTCATAAGTTAAAGGGAAGTGTTGATAGAAAGAAGCAGAAGGAAAAAGCCTCTTCCTCATCAAATTCAAATCCTAAGATAGACAAATTGTCTAAGATGCTAGAGTCATTAACCTTAGAAATGTCCAAGCTAAAGATTGAAAATAAGCATCCTGCTAAGGGAAAAGGTTCCTATGAATACACTCAAAGAAATCCAAATCTGAATCCTAATAGTTTCAGGATAAATAACCAACAGGTACAGATCTTGAAGAGAGAGAGAAATCCCACAGAAGATCAGAAGGTAAAATCCCCTCTCCAAAATATTGTGATGGATGAAGATGAAGATGATTTTTAATAAGAAGAAGAAGATAATATTCACTGCGTTGGAGATGATGCAAATAAATCTTATCTGACATAGAATGATTATGAAGAGGCATTAATGAATGGATAAATAAATGAGAATTCTAATGATAATGGTGTTTTTCAAACTGATGATAAGAACAGATACAATTTAAGATCCAAGTCCAATACTGCAAAAAAAAGTGCACCAACTCCTCGCAAGAAGACTGCTGCTCCTACCAAACAACAAAAATGTCAGATTCCTAATGACCAACAAATTGCTTTGAAAGCCCCTTCAAATGAGGTAAAACTTTCTGACAAAACCTCTAATTCTTTCAATTTTGAAGCTGAGATACATAAAATCAAAATCCCCATCCCTTTGGTTGAATTAATGAAGAATAAATCATTCAAGAAAGATATCCTCAAGACTCTTGATCCAAAATCCATATCTCCCTCTGTTGATATCCTTAATATACAAGATGAAATGCCCACCATTATCTTAGGTCAAATGATAGAGGATAGAGATGAAAGCTGTCCACCTTTTTATATATCTCTGAACATTTATGACAAAGCATTACATAACTTCCTTCTAGACTCTGGAGCCTCTCACAATTTAATGCCAAAGGAAATTATGGATGAGCTTGGATTAAAAATTACTAAAAC
This sequence comes from Picea mariana, assembly GCA_032191745.1. Classification (NCBI taxonomy): domain Eukaryota; kingdom Viridiplantae; phylum Streptophyta; class Pinopsida; order Pinales; family Pinaceae; genus Picea; species Picea mariana. The sequence goes on from JASDQU010103679.1 coordinate 427,652, forward strand.
TTACCATGCTCTTTTCTCATTTTACTCTAGGAAAGTTAAATGTCCCAGGTTGATCAAAGATTTGGTAGTGACTTTAACTCAAGCACCTATGAAAACTATGGTCATGGATGTAGTTGTAGCAGATATTCCACCCAAATTTGGATGTTTTTTATCAAGATCATGGATGAAGAGGTTAGGAGGAACCCTTCAAATGGACCTTTCATATGCTGCTATTCTTGTTTTTGGAGGAGGAAATAAGAGACTATACAGAGAGTCACAACTTGCCTACATTATCAGTGATGAACAAAATCCAACCAACCATCCTATTTACTCAGTTGACACAAGTATGGGATCTTGCATATTACAGATTGATGATTCACTATCAAATTCATTGTTTCTTAAAAAGCCTGGGGTTCAGTCCACATAGGTAGGAGAAGATGATCTTTGGAGTATGTTCTTTGATGGGGCATGTACTAAAGAGACCGCTGGAGCAAGGGTTGTATTTATTTCACCATCTAAAGTAACTACACATTTGTCATTCAAGCTTGATTTCAAAGTCACTAATAATATTGCAAAACATGAGGCTATGCTCTTAGGTTTAAATGCTGCAAAAGAAATGAAGATTAAAAGGATGCAAGCACATGGAGATGCTGATTTGATCATTCAACAGGTAAATAAGTCTTTCCAAGCCAAGCATGTGAGGTTGAAAGATTACAGAGATGAGGTTTTCAACTTGATTACTGCTTTCACTGAATTTAAGATCTCATATATTCCTAGGGCCATGAATTAATTGGCTGATTCATTGGCTGTTTCAGCTAGTACTTTCATACCTCCTTTGCCCCCAAAGATGAATTATGAAATAAAGGTAAAGTATAGGCCTTCTTTACCTGATAATGTTAAATTATGGAAGGTATTTGAGGATGATGCAGAGCTAAGCAGGTTTCTAGGAGTGATGGATGAGTATTCAGATTTACAAATTGATCAGGAAAATGAGCATGATAAAGAGGCTCAAAAGCCCAAATTTAGAAATAAAATTGGATCGCATGAAATTTCGCAGCTCTCTACCAACTGTATCCCCAAAGGTTTGGTTCCCTTAGAGAAACTTTTTGATCATAATGATGTTGCCATTAAACTAGAAAAGAAGGATGAGGATTATGAGGTGTTTCAGTTTAATGTAGCAAATGAAGAGAACCCCAAGTATGTTAATCTAGCCTCTCATTTGACTAATAAACATAAATCTGAATATGGTGAGTTGTTAAAGGAATTTTCTGATATATTTGCATGGCAGTATAGTGATTTGAAGACATACAATACAAATATCATACAACATAAAATTCCTTTGAACAAAGACAAAAAACCTTTCAGACATAAACTCAGATCATTCAGCCCAATGTTGTTGCCTACTATGCAGAAAGAAATCAAAAAAATGTTGGATGCCAAGATCATCATCCCTCTTAGATATTTTGAATGGATTTCCAACCTTGTTCGTGTTAGAAAGAAAAATGGTGAAATTAGACTTTGTGTAGACTACATGAATTTAAACAAATGCTCTAGAAAAGATAATTACCCATTGCCTAAGATGGAACATATTCTGCAAAAAGTTTTTGGAGCTAGTGTCATGTCATTTATTGATAGCTTCTTAGGGCATAATCAAATTGTAGTCCATCCAGATGACAGAGAAAAAATGGCCTCTACCACACCATGGGGTACATTCATGTACGGAAAAATTCCATTTGGATTGATGAATGCAGAAGCCACATTTAAGAGGGCAATGGGCATTGCATTTGTAGGGGAAAAAGACAGATTTTTTTTTATTTATGTTGATGATATCACAGTTTTTTCACACAACCATGGAAACCACTTGCAGCATCTAAGAAAGACATTCTTGAAATGCAGAAAGTATGACATTTCTTTAAATCCCAAGAAATCTCATTTTTCACTCAGAGAAGGCAAATTGCTTGGGCATATTGTGTCTACAGATGGGGTGAATATTGATCCAGGAAGAGTAGAAGCAATTCAGAAATTGTCTCTCCCCAGATCCTAAAAAGATATCCAATCTTTCCTTGGAACCATAAATTTTAGCAGGAGGTTTATTGCAAATTTTGCAGAGCTTACTAAACATATCACATGCATGCTGAGAAAGGATTATGAAATAAAGTTGAAAGAGGAGGCTAGAAATTCTTTTGAAACTATCAAAGAGGCTATTATGACAACCCCTGTCTTAGTTAGCCCAAATTTTGATAAAGATTTTATATTTTCTCATTTGCTTCTAATGATTCAATTGCAACGGTTTTATTACAAAAGAATAAAGATGGACATGAACAACCAGTAGCATTTTTCAGCAAGGTGTTAAGAGATGCAGAAATCAAGTATGATCCTATTGAGAAACATGCTTATGCATTTATTAAACCTTTAAAGACTTTCAGAATTTACATATTGCAAGCCAAGGTGATAGCATATGTTTCTTCCAATTCTGTAAAAGATGTTCTCATTCAACCTGATATTGATGGAAAGAGAAGTAAGTGGATTGCCAAGATGATTGAATTTGATATTGAAATCAAACCCATCAAACTAGTTAGAGGTCAAGGACTAGCAAAGTTGCTTGCAGAGGATAATTGCAAAGTACTAGGGATAAATTTTGTTGGCATAAATACAGAGAGTATGCAATCTGAGATTTCACCAGAGAGGCATAGTCATAACCTATAGGTATCTCCCCATTTCGCTGACTGTGATTGGTACAACAACATAATTTATTTCTTACAAAACTTTTCAGCTCCTCCAGAGATGAGCAAAACACAGGTGAGAGCCCTAAAACTCAAAGCAATTAAATTCTTCATTACTGATAAAATGCTCTTTTGGAAGGATCCCTTTGGTTTAATTTTGAGATGCATAAATGAAGAAGAGTCAGTTTAGATCATGATAGAATTTCATAGTAGTGAGTGTGGTGGCCATCACTATTGGAAAACAATTGCCCACAAAATTCTAAGAATAGGTTATTATTGGCCTTTCTTGTTTTCTGATGTATGTGCTTATGTTAAGGAATGTGATAAATGTCAAAGGTTTGTTGGAAAAAAACAATTGAAGTCTCTTCCTCTAAAGCCTGTTGTGGTCACAGGCCCGTTCCAATAGTGGGGGTTGGATTTTATAGGAGAGATACATCCACCATATAGTAATTAACACAAATGGATCTTAGTTGCCACTGATTATTTTACAAAATGGATTGAAGCTATTCCTGTTAGGAATGCTAACCATACTGTGATTATAATTTTTTTATATGATCACATTTTTTCTAGATTTGGTTGCCCGAAAAGATTGGTTACAGATAATGCTACTGATTTTAATGACAAAGCCTTGGTGAAATTGTGTGAAGACACATGCATTCAGCTGGTACACTCTACATCATACTATCCTCAAGGCAATGGCCTTGCCGAATCATCCAACAAAAGTTTGGTGAGGATAATCAAAAAATTGTTGGAGCAAAATTAAAGGATCTGGGATTCAAAACTAAAGTTTGCATTATGGAATGATAGGGTGACTCACAAAAAATCAATTGGCACATCTCCTTTCAAACTGGTATATGGCACTGAAGCTGTCTTTCCAATTTAGCTTGCATTACTAGTAGCTAAATTTCTGCAAGAAGAGAATTTTGAACCTAATGAGCTTATCAGAAGAATTCTTCATTTGGTGGAGTTGAAACAAGTTAGAGAACAATTGTTGGAGAAAAGATAATTGCATGAGAGGAAAATGAAGGACAATTTTGACAAGAAGGTGAAGGCAAACATTTTCAAAACAAGTGATTTTGTCTTAAAATGGGATGCAACAAGACAAGAGAAAGGAAAGCATGGAAAATTTGATGCTCTATAGACAGGTCCATTCATCATTTCATCAGTACAGCATAACAACGCTTTCGTTTTGAAAAATTTGGAAAGTGAAGAATTAACAGGTGGCCCATTCAATGTGCATTTTCTAAAACTTTATTTCTCATAAGGATTTTGCAAGCCTTATTTTATTGTAAATATTTAATTGCAGTTTGTCATTTTTAGTTTGTTTGTCAAAATAACTCCATGCCCAATGGAATACTGTAAGTCAAGTCTTTTTGAGTCTTAGGTGATAGGAAAGGCTACTGAGTCAATAAGTGTTCTTGAAATCTCACAGGGAGTATTTGATCCCCAATAGGAGCTAAATGTTATCTCCTAGAATAAAATTGTAAATTTTGAGTCTTAGGTGATAGTATGCTCACTATTTAGAAGTGACATTAATAATTTTTGAGTTTGAAGTCTTAAATATAGGTGTTAGTCTTATTATTCCAAAGAATAATTGAGTCTCTCATTTGAATGTAAGAAAATCCAAAAATTGATTTTTGGTGGCTAATGGTTAATTTTCAGCATGATGTAAGCCGCCGAAAGCTTTCTTTTTCGTCGGTTAAAACGACAGGCACAAGGCGCTCTTAGCTCCAAAAACTCCAGAAAGTGTTAACAGCCACACGTCTCTTCAATCTCGAAATCATCACAAGTATAGGTGTCGTAATGATTGGATAAGCCGTCTTTAGTGGAAAGAAGGTATCAAGACATGTTTTAAATCTCTGTTTTGATCTTTTATTTATTATTAGATCTTAAAACCCTCGTGTCCTATCGAAATCCTATCACCATTAGCCATGATCTAATATCATTGCTTTCATTCGACAGTCTACCATATCTTTGTCACCATCAGGTTAATGGTAATCGTTACCATTTGAAACCTCCGACATATGATCTCTTATAAATTTTTGCTCTTCACATATCCAAACCACACTGACTTTTTCTCTTCCTAGAATCATTTCCTTCTTCCATCAGTTTAAAATTCCCCACAATAGGGTTATATTCACTTCATTTGCATAATTAGTTTTTGTTACAGATGGGTCGTGGAGGAGCTCCTCTGAGGAAAGAATTGAACGACATCACATATTTGGAATCTCACCCTGAAATGTGCCAAATATTTAGAGATGCAGGATGTTACAGGTATGTTTAGAAGTTGCAGGGGTATCATCAAGGAGTGAATAGAGATTTTTCCAAGAAATTTGATGGAGCCAAGGTTATAATTGGACCTCTAGAAATGCAAATAGATGAAGCCAACATTGTAGCAACTACAGAAATGCCTAGCCAGGAAGAAATATGGTTTAAAACAACCATCACTTAGAACATTGATTCCAGGTCTTACCTCAAGCCTAAATTTCAAAGAATCATTTGGAAGAGAGATGTTCACACATCTTATCTGGAGAAGAAATGGAAAGACTTGCTTAAATCCATACAAGTTTATATCACCTATGAGGGTAGATATGATAGAGTGATTATCTACCATTTCAAATTGATAAATCATTTACAGGAAAGATTCCCTTAAATCTACCTTACTATCTTCACAGGAGTCTTACAAAAATGTCCCACAAGGTGTAGGCTAAACCAGAGAAGATAAGAAATACACTGTTCCATTTTGGCCTTATAAAACTTATAGTGTTGGAGGAACTCAAGAGAAGGGAAAGAATCTGGGAACACTTTCTCTTTTGGGGAGAATTTGAATAGGAAACTCATCCTGATAATAAAAAGAAGACATCCAAAAGAAAGTCATCAACACCTCAGAGCAGTAGTAGAAGAAGAAGGGCCATTGCCCTAATACAAACAGAGGATACAACATCTAGTTTCAAGCATAATAAAACAAAGAAGAAATTGTATTTCAGTGAGATGCCAGAAGACCAAGGCCATGATAAACATATAAACATTTTGAACCTTCCCTATTCATATTCTGAGTCTAAACTAGGGGAAGAATAAATTCCAGTACATCAAGGCATGGAGCCAACCATGGAAGATACACAAATAACTGAATCATTTCCCAGTCATGATAAACCTGAATCATTCACCAGAAAGAAAGCAAGCAAGTCAGTGAAGATACAGAGATTGAAAGACAAGATTGCAGAGTATGAGGTATTGGAGAGGGTCATTAAATCCAGGTATGATATTTTAACCCAGACAACTACTGAAACTAGATCTTCTTTTGAAAGATTGGCACTCATGCATGTGAAGGAGAGAAAGAAAAAGAAAAGGGTAATCAGGCAAAATTACAAGATCACCAAGAGGATCAGATTCTTAAACATCAAAATGAAATTTCTGAAAATCGAATTTGCTACTTGCTCATATCTCGAGGTTTTAGCTGAAACAATTGAGAAGCTACATTAAGATTCTTCCAGGTAGACAGGTTAAACAACTCTCATTTTGAATATTTTTCATTTTTCCAAACCTACACTTTCAGTGGCTTGAACCGTTTCCAAAGACGAAAGAAGCTGCTAAATCCCATAATTTCCGGTGGCTCATTCCACATGTCCCAGGCCAACAAGCTGCCAAAAATGCAGAAACAGGGGAAAGATGAATTTTGAGCATGAGGCATAAATTTTGCAGACAAGTTACCAAAGGAGGTTATTAATATAATTATCTATATCCATTTTATCAGAGTTTGCCATATATCCTCAAAGATTTGTGTCAGATATGAAGACAAATGGGTTTAAGGTTATCCTATTTTGATTATAGATTAAAAACATGTGTTGAAGCGAGTATCCAACTACCTCATCACCACCTTTAAGACCTCTGCAGGTGTCGAGAATGTGAAGACTGAAGATCATTAACTTTTTGGGAAGGGATCAAGATCCAGATTTTGTGTAAATCTGTTGTATTAATTTTTATTATTAGTATATTAAATCCTTTCCTATAGGATCTGGAACTATTTTGTAAAGGCTATAAAGCCTATTACTTTGATTAAGGAAAGGTATGCTTTTGGATACTAAACTTATTCTATTTTGCGTGGAGACCCTTTCTATAATATATTCAGCCCGCAAGCTTCTTTCATTGTTATTGTTAGATCTTCTTTTCCATTTCTGTTCTATGCTTATGAGTTGAATTTTGTTCTTTATCTATGTTTACATAATCCATTGGAGACTGTCATCTTACCATCTAATTAGTGAGCAAAGGATAATAAGTAATAATACTAGTTCTATTGGCCCATCATATATATATGGTTGTATGTATGTGTTCTGGTTAATAAAGTTAGTTTCTTCATCCATTTTGATATATTACTTATCTGATAATAGCTCTTGAAGGCCTTGTACTACTTGAATATACCTATACAGTATTGAGTGTAATATTCAGTTAGTTAGTTATCGATATTGATCTAATTACATATCCATTATTGAGTAAACTATTGAGAAAATAGTTAAGTTACCAGGCTTCTTTGATCTACAACCTAGAAGGTCTCCTAGAGAGATAACAAATTGGTGTCATTGCCGGGGACCGAAGACAGAAGTTGAAGAAATCTTTCTTAGGGAACGAAATTAGAAATTCTCCTTAATGATAGACAAATATTATGCATTACATCAGTTGTAATCATCTATCTGGCAACTCCACTGTGTTCACTCTGTCTCCTAAAAGGATCAACGCCAGGGTGAATCCACAGGAACCATCTGTTACACCAGTACCAAATCTAGAGTTGATTCTCAGAAGAGGAAGATCATTTCAATATCAGACTTCAAAATTAGGTACCAAAAGTAATCTTCTTTCTCATTCTAAGATATCAATAGAAGAAAACACCGAATCTTCTTCCTCTAAGATTGTCAATGAAAGATCAACTATAACAGCTGCAAAAGAACCAAATGTTTCTTATCAAGAGGAAAATGTCATTGTATAAGAAGTGTTAGGCTCTAATCTAGTTGAAGAATCATCTAAGACCTTAGAAAGAAATCATAGATCCTCATCTCTTGAGTCCTTTCACTCACAACAAGAAGAAGACCATATAAATATCCACACTAGCCTTCTTGCTGTAGAGCATATTCTTCAAGAGCTGTCTACTAAAGGTGAAGAAAACTTAGCTGAACAACTTGCAAATTTCTATATAGCCTCATATCAAACTTCTTTCCCATCAGAAAAATCCCCCACTTTTCAATTAAATCCTCCCATTGTTGAATAATCTAATAAAATTCTATCACCTCTCTCACCAGTAGTCATTATGGCTGATCCTGCTCCATTGACCAAAATGCAACGAATTGTAGCTGCTAGATATGCACCTCTTGTTTTACAAAATCCACCTGCAGCGATGCCTACTGGTGATTACCAAAAGTATATGAAAAAATTCACAGGAGACGAAGATGTAATTGCAGAGGAACATATAGAAGCCGTCTATAGCTATGCTGAGAACTTAAGGATAGAAGATGCTAATGTCTGGACCAAATTATTTGTCTAGAGCTTGGATGGTCATGTTAGGAAGTGGTTCAAGGAACTTCTTGCTGGTTTTATAGCTGGAATAGAAGAGTTGGATGATATCTTTTTGAAACACCGGGTAGATAGGAGAGACTTCTTGTACTATATCACAGAGTTTGGAAACCTTAAGAAAGAGAATGGTGAATCTGTATCTGATTTCACCAAGAGATTCAACATAATGTATAGTAAAATACCTGTAGAAATCAAACCTACAGATACGTCTACCAAAATCACTTATGCCAACTCATTTGACTCTGAATTTTGTTTGTTGATGAGAGAAATAAGGTCTGATACACTTTCCTTGATGCAATATGCCGCCCTTGAAGTAGATTCAAATATCTTAGCTGCTCATAAGTTAAAGGGAAGTGTTGATAGAAAGAAGCAGAAGGAAGAAGCCTCTTCCTCATCAAATTCAAATCCTAAGATATACAAATTGGCTAAGATGCTAGAGTCATTAACCTCAGAAATGTCCAAGCTAAAGATTGAAAATAAGAAACCTGCCAAGGGAAAAGCTTCCTATGAATACACTCATAGAAATCCAAATCAGAATCCTAATAGTTTCAGGAGAAATAACTAACAGGTATAGATCTTGAAGAGAGAGAGAAATCCCACAGAAGATCAGAAGGTAAAATCCACTCTCCAAATATTGTGATGGATGAAGACGAAGATGATTTTCAAGAAGCAAAAGAAGATAATATTCATTGCATTGGAGATGATGCAAAGAAATCTTATCTGACACAGAATGATTATGAAGAGGCATTAATGAATGAAAAGATAAATGAGAATTCTGATGATATTGGTGTTTTTCAAAATGATGATAAGAACAGATAAAATTTATGATCCAAGTCGAGTACTGCAAAACAGAGTGCACCAACTCCTCCCAAGAAGACTGCTGCTCCTACCAAACAACAAAATAAAAAATATCAGATTCCTAATGACCAGCAGATTGATTTTAAAGCCCCTTCAAATGAGGTAAAACTTTCTGACAAAACCTCTCATTCTTTCAATTTTGAAGCTGAGATACAAAAAATCAAAATCCCCATCCCTTTGGTCGAATTAATGAATAATGAATCATTCAAGAAAGATATCCTCAAGACTCTTGATCCAAAATCCATATCTCCCTCTGCTGATATCCTTACTATACAAGATGACAAGCCCACCATTGTCTTAGGTCAAGTGATAGAGGATAGAGATGAAATCTGTCCACCTTTTTATATCTCTCTGAACATTCATGACAAAATATTACATAATTTCCTGCTAGACTCTGGAGCCTCTCACAATTTAATGCCAAAGGAAGTTATGGATGAGCTTGGATTAGAAATTACTAAAACTTACCATGATTTTTTCTCATTTGACTCTAGGAAAGTTAAATGTCTTGGGTTGATCAAAGATTTGGTAGTGACTTTAACTCAAGCATCTATGAAAAATATGGTCATGGATGTAGTTGTAGCAAATATTCCACCCAAATTTGGATGTTTGTTATCAATATCATGAATGAAGAGGTTAGGAGGAACCCTTCAAATGGACCTTTCATATGCTACTATTCTTGTTTTTGGAGGAGGAAATAAGAGACTATACAAAGAGTCACAACTTGCCTATATTATTAGTGATGAAAAAAATCCAACCAATCATCCTATTTACTCAGTTGACATAGGTATGGGATCTTGCATATTACAGATTGATGATTCACTGTCAGATTCATTGTTGCTTAAAAATCCTGGGGTTCATTCCACAGAGGTAGGAGAAGATGATCTTTGGAGTATGTTCTTTGATGGGGCATGTACTAAAGAGACCACTGGAGTAGGGGTTGTATTTATTTCACCATCTAAAGAAAATACACATTTGTCATTCAAGCTTGATTTCAAAGTCACTAATAATATTGTAGAATACGAGGCTATGCTCTTAGGTTTAAATGTTGCAAAAGAAATGAAGATTAAAAGGATGCAAGCATATGGAGATGTTGTTTTGATAATTCAATAGGTAAATAAGTCTTTCCAAGCCAAGCATGTGAGGCTGAAATATTACAGAGATGAGGTTCTCAACTTGATTGTTGCTTTCACTGAATTTAAGATCTCATATATTCCTAGGGCCATGAATCAATTGGCTGATTCATTGGCTGTTTCAGCTAGTACTTTCATACCTCCTTTGCCCCCAAAGATGAATTATGAAATTTAGGTAAAGTATGTGCCTTCTTTTCCTAATAATGTTAAATTCTGGAAGGTATTTGAGGATGATGCAGAGATAAGCAGGTTTCTAGGAGTGATGGATGAGTATTTAGATTTACAAATTGATCAGGAAAATGAGCATGATCAAGAGGCTCAAAAGCCCAAATTTAGAAATAAAATTGGATCCCATGAAATTGTGCAGCTCTCTACCAACCGTATTCCCAAAGGTTTGGTTCCCTTAGAGAATTTTTTTGATCATAATGATGTTTCCATTAAATTAGAAAAGGAGGAAGATTCTGAGGTGTTTCAGTTTAATGTAGCAAATGAAGAGAACCACAAGTATGTTAATCTAGCCTCTCATTTGACTGATAAACAAAAATCTGAATATGGTGAGTTGTTAAGGGAATTTTCTGATATATTTGCATGATAGTATAGTGATTTGAAGACATACAATACCAATATCATACAACATAAAATTCCTTTGAACAAAGACACAAAACCTTTCAGACAAAAACTCAAATCATTCAACCCAATGTTGTTGCCTACTATGGAGAAAGAAATAAAAAAAATGCTTGATGCCAAGATCATCATCCCTCTTAGATACTTTGAATGGATTGCCAGCCTTGTTCTTGTTAGAAAGAAAAATGGTGAAATTAGACTCTGTGTAGACTTCAGGAATTTAAACAAATGCTCTAGAAAAGATAATTACCCATTGCCTAAGATGGAACATATTCTGCAAAAATTTTCTGGAGCTAGTGTCATGTCATTTATTGATGGATTCTCAGGGTATAATCAAATTGTAGTCCATCTTGATGACAAAGAAAAAATGACCTTTAACACACCATGGGGTACATTCATTTACGAAAAAATGCCATTTGGATTGATGAATGCGGGATCCACATTTCATAGGGCAATGGACATTGCATTTGTAGGAGAAAAAGATAGATTTGTTTTGATTTATGTTGATGATATCACAGTTTTTTCACACAACCATGAAGACCACTTGCAACATCTAAGAAAGACATTCTTGAAATGTAGAAATTATGGCATTTCTTTAAATCCCAAGAAATTTCATTTTGCACTCAGAGAAGGAAAATTGCTTGGGCATATTGTGTCTATAGATGGGGTGAAGATTGATCCAACAAGATTAGAAGAAATTCAAAAATTGTCTCTCCCCAGATCCAAAAAAGATATCCAATCTTTCCTTGGAACCATAAATTTCATTAGGAGGTTTATTGCAAATTTTGCAGAGCTTACTAAACATATCACATGCGTGTTGAGAAAGAATTCTAAAATAAAGTGGATAGAGGGTGCAAGACATTCTTTTGAAACTATCAAAGAGGCTATTATGATAGCCCCTGTCTTAGTTAGCCCAAATTTTGATAAATATTTTTATATTTTCTCATTTGCTTCTAATGATTCAATTGCAATAGTTTTATTACAGAAGAATAAAGATGGACATGAACAGACAGTAGCATTTTTCAGCAAGGTGTTAAGAGATGCATAAATCAAGTATGATCCTATTGAGAAACATGCTTATGGATTGATTAATTCTTTAAAGACATTCAAGATATACATATTGTAGGCCAAGGTGACAGCATATGTTCCTTCCAGTTCTGTAAAAGATGTTCTCATTCAACTTGATATTGATGGAAAGAGAAGTAAGTGGATTGCCAAGATGATTGAATTTGATATTGAAATCAAACCCATCAAACTAGTCAGAGGTCAAGGACTAGCAAAGTTGCTTGCAGAGGATAATTGCAAAGTACTAGGGATAAATTTTGTTGGCATAAATGCAGAGAGTATGCAGTCTGAGATTTCAGTAGAGAGGCACAGTCATAACCTACAAGTATATCCCCATTTGGCTGATTGTGATTGGTACAAAAACATAATTTATTTCTTACAAAACTTTTTAGCTCCTCCAGAGATGAGCAAAACACAGGTGAGAGCCCTAAAACTCAAAGCAATTAAATTCTGCATTAATGATAAAATGCTCTTTTGGAAGGATCCCTTTGGTTTACTTTTGAGATGCATAATTGAAGAAGAGTCAGTTCAGATCATGATAGAATTTCATAGTAGTGAGTGTGGTGGCGATCACTATTGGAAAAGAACCGCCCACAAAATTCTAAGATCAGGTTATTATTGGTCTTTCTTGTTTTTTGATGTATGTGCTTATGTTAAGAAATGTGATAAATGTCAAAGGTTTGCTAGAAAGCAATAGTTGAAGTCTCTTCCTCTGAAGCCTGTTGTGGTCACAGTCCCATTCCAACAATGGGGGTTGGATTTTATAGGAGAGATACATCCACCATCTAGTAATCAACACAATTGGATCTTAGTTGCCACTAATTATTTTACAAAATGGATTGAAGCTATTCCTGTTAGGAATGCTAACCATACTGTGATTATAAATTTTTTATATGATCACATTTTTTCTAGATTTGGCTGCTCGAAAAGATTGGTTACAGATAATGCTGCTACTTTTAATGAAAAAGGCTTGGTGAAATTGTGTGAAGACACATGCATTCAACTGGTACACTCTACATCATACTATCCTCAAGGCAATGGCCTTGCCGAATCATCCAACAAAAGTCTGGTGAGGATAATAAAAAAATTGTTGGAGCAAAATCAAAGGAGCTAGGATTCAAAACTAAAGTTTGTATTATGGGCTGATAGGGTGACTAACAAAAAATCAATTGACACATCTCTTTTCAAACTGGTATATCGCACTCAAGTGGTCTTTCTAATTCAGCTTGCATTACTAGTAGGTAAATTTCTGCAAGAAGAGGATTATGAACCTAATGACCTTACTAGAAGAATTATTCATTTGGTGGAATTGCAGCAAGTCAGAGGACAATTGTTGGAGAAAACATAATTTCATCAGAGAAAAATGAAGGACAATTTTGACAAGAAGGTGAAGGCAGACATTTTCAAAATAGGTGATTTCGTCTTAAAACGGGATGCAACAAGACAGGAGAAAGGAAAGCATGGAAAATTTGATGCTCTGTGGATAGGTCCATTCATCATTTCATCAGTACAACATAACAACACTTTCATTTTGCAAAATTTGGAAGGTGAATAATTGACAGGTGGCCCATTCAATGGGTGTTTTCTAAAACTTTATTTCTCATAAGGCTTTTGCAAGCCTTATTTCATTGTAAATATTTAATTGTAGTTTGTCATTTTTAGTTTGTTTGTCAGAATAACTCCATGCCCAATGGAATACTGTAAGTCAAGTCTTTTTGAGTCTTAGGTGATAAGAAAGGATACTGAGTCAATAAGGGTTCTTGAAACCTCACAGGGAGGATTTCATCCCATAGGAGCCATATGTTATCTCCTAGAATAAAATTGTAAATTTTGAGTCTTAGGTGATAGGATGCTCACTATTTAGAAGTGACATTAATAATTTTTGAGTTTGAAGTATTAAAGATAGGTGTTAGTCTTATTATTCCAAAGAATAATTGAGTCTCTCATTTGAATGTAAGAAAATCCAAAAATTGATTTTCGGTGGCTAATGGTTAATTTTCAGCATGATGTAAGCCACCGGAAGCTTTCATTTTTTCCAGTTAAAATGACAGGCACAAGGCGCTCTTATCTCCCGAAACTCCAGAAAGTGTTAACTGCCACACGTCTCTTCAAGCTCGAAATCATCACAAGTACAAGTGTCGTAATGATCAGATAATGTGTCTTTAGTGGAAAGAAGGTATCAAGACATGTTTTAAATATCTGTTTTGATCTTTTATTTATTATTAGATCTTAAAACCCTCGCGTCCTATCGAAATCCTATCACCATCAACCATGCTCTCATATCATTGCTTTCATTTGACGGTCTACCATATCTTTTTCACCGTCAGGTTAATGGTAATCATTACCATTTGAACCCTATGACATATGATATCTTATAAACTTTGGCTCTTCACAAATCCAAACCATACTGACTTTTTCTTTGCCTGGAATCATTTCCTTTTTCCATCAGTTTAAAATTCCCCACAACAGGGTTGTCTTCACATCATTTGCAGGATTAGTTTTTGTTACAAATGGGTCATGGAGGAGCTCCTCTCAGGAAAGAATTGAACGACATCATATATTTGGAATCTCACCTTGAAATTTGCCAAATATTTAGAGATGCAGGATGTTACAACTATGTTCAGAAGTTGCAGGGGTATCATCAAGGAGTGACTGAAGATTTTTCCAAGACATTTGATGGATCCAAGGTTATAATTGGACCTCTAGAAATGAAAATAGATGAAGCCAGCATTGCAACAACTACAAAAATGCCTAGCCAGGGAGGAAAATGGTTTAAAATAAGCATTACTAAGAACATTGATTTTAGGTCTTACCTCAAGCCTGAATTTCAAAGCATCATTTGGAAGAGAGATGTTCACACATCTTATCTGGAGAAGAAATGGAAAGACCTGCTTAAAGCCATACAAGTTTATATCACTTGTGAGGGTAGATATGATAGAATGATGCTCTACCATTTCAAATTGATAAATCATTTTACAGGAAAGACTCCCTTAAATCTAACTTACTATCTTCACAGGAGTCTTACAAAAATGTCCCACAAGGTGTAGGCTAAACCAAAAAAGATAAGAAATACATTGTTCCATTTTGGCCTTATAAAACTTATAGTGTTGGAGGAACTCAAGAGAAGAGAAAGAACCTTGGAACAATTTCTCTTTTAGGGGGAATTTGAACAGGAAACTCATCTTAAGCATAAAAATAAGACATCCAAAAGAAATTCATCAACACCTCAGAGAAGTAGCAGAACAAGAAGGGCCATTACCCCAATACAAACAGAGGAGCCAACATCTACTTCCAAGCATAAGAAAACAAAGAAGAAATTGGATTTCAGTGAGATGCCAGAAGACCAAGGCCATGATAAACATACAAACATTTTGAACCTGCCCTATTCAGATTTTGAGTTTGAACCAGGGGAAGAAGAAATTCCAGTACATCAAGACATGGAGCCAACCATGGAAGATACACAAATAACTAAAGCATTTCCCAGTCATGATAAACCTGAATCATCCACCAGAAATAAAGCAAGCAAGCTAGTGAAGATGCAAAGATTGAAAGACAAGATTGCAGAGTATGAGGTATTGGAGAGGGTCATGAAATCCGGGTATGATATTTTACCCCAGACAGTTGCTGAAACCAAATATGCTTTTGAAAGATTGGCACTCATGCATGTGAAGGAGAGGAAGAAAAAGAAAAGGGTAATTAGGCAAAATTACAAGCTCACCAAGAGGATCAAATTATTAAACATCAAAATGAAATTTCTGAAAACCAAATTTTCTACTCGCTCAGATCTCGAGGTTTTAGCTGAAACAACTGAGAAGCTACATGAAGATTCTTCCAGGTAGACAGGTTAAACAATTCTCATTTTGAATACTTTACATTTTTCCAAACCTACATTTTCGACGTCTTGAATTGTTTCCAAAGATGAAATAAGTTTCTGAATCCCAGAATTTCCGGTGGCTAATTCCACCTGTCCCAAGACATCAAGCTGCCGAAAATGCAGAAACAGGGGAAATATTAATTTTGAGCTCAAGGCATGAATTTTGCAGACAAGTGACCAAAGGAGGTTATTAATATAATTATCTATATCAATTGTATTGGAGTTTTCCATATACCCTCAAAGATTTGTGACAGATATGAAGACAAATGGGTTTAAGGTTATCCTATTTTGATTATAGATCAACAACAGGTGTTGAAGCAGGTATCCAACTACCTCATAACCACCTTGAAGATCTCTGCAGGTGTCGAGAATGTGAAGACTGAATATCGTTAACTTTTTGGGAAGGGATCAAGATCAAGATTAAGATTTTGTGTAAAGCTGTTGTATTAATTTTTATTATTAGTATATTAAATCCTTTCCTATAGGATCTGAAATTGTTTTGTAAAGGCTATAAATCCTATTTCTTTGAAGAAGTAAAGGTAGGATTTTGGATACTAAACTTATTCTATTTTGTGTGGAGACCCTTTCTATAATATATTCAGCCTGCAAGCTTCTTTCTTTGTTATTGTCATATCTTCTTTTCCATTTCTGTTCTATGCTTATGAGTTGAATTTTGTTCTTTATCTATGTTTACATAATCCATTGGTGACTGTCATATTACCATCTGATTAGTGAGCAAAGGATCATAAGTAATCATACTAGTTTTATTGGCCCATCATATATATATGGTTGTATGTATGTGTTCTGATTAATAAAGTCAGTTTCTTCATCCGTTTTGATATATTACTTATTTGATAATAGCACTTGAAGGCCTTGTACTACTTGAATATACCTAGACAGTCTTGAGTGTAAGATTCAGTGAGTTAGTTATCCATCTTGATCCAATTACATATCCATTATTGAGTAAACCATTGAGAGAATAGTTAAGTTACCAGGCTTCTTTGATCTACAACCTAGATGGAATCCTGGAGAGATAACATGTGGAACTATTGTTGGGACATTAATATAAAATTCATTTTTTTTTCTAGATTTGTCACAAGAATTAGATTAGTTATTATGCAATAAAAAAAAAGAGTAATTGTGTTTATCGCTGGTTAAATTTGCGTGTAGGTTGTTTAAAAAAAATGAGTATTGTGTATATTGTTGGTTAAAAAATTGTATTTAAGTAAATTTTCAAAAGGAATTGATTTAAGTGTTGTGTTAATAGTACGAAGGTCATAGGTTTTCCAGCGATATATATATATATATATATATATATATATATATATATATATATATATATATATATATTCCTATATGACAAACTATACATGATTATTCCTTGAAAATTCCATATAATGTGATTCGTTTTGAAGGAGTAGATTAAAATGAAAAGAGAAAAATAAAACCCTCTTCTCCATTAAGTAGCATTGTAATTATATTCGATAAGTTGTTGTTATAAGTTGGTATTTATATAGACAGTCGATATCATCCTGTTGTGTGTGTTCTAGTTTAGTCCAAGATTGATCGAATGCATGTTTGAAAGGAACATTTATCTGAGTAGTCGATCCCTCTAGCCTCGAGTGCCTTGTTTGGTTATCACCCTCTATCTAAAATTTTAATGGAGATAGATGTACAGTCAAGGGATCTGAAGTACGCTGATAAGGTCCTATCTTGAAAGAGAGGATGTCGATAAGGTCCTATCTGAACTTCATGATGGTCCTGTTGGAGGAAATTTTGGAGGTGATACTACATCTCATAAAATACTTAGAGCAATCTATTATTGGCCTACCCTATTCAAAGACTCCCATGCATATGACCATAAATGCTAAGAATGTCAAAAAGCAACTGGAAGAGAAAATAGACCTGGCTTCCCTCTTAAACATGTTGCTATTGAACACCCATTCCAACAATGGAGTTTGGATGTGATAGGGGAAATTAATCCCAATTCCTCTAAATTGCATAAGCACATCATAACAACAACAAACTACTTCACCAGGGGGACTAAAGAAATATCGTTGAATACTGTCAATGAAATCTATGTGATATCTTTCCTTGAATTTCGTATCATTACCAGGTTTGGTGTCCCTCAATATTGTTGGATTACTGAGGGGGGGGGTGAATTAGTAATAACGTA
>JASDQU010103680.1:92599-110003 GCA_032191745.1 Picea mariana
AGATCCAGACAAGGATTATGTAGTATGCACAGAAGCGTGTAAGGAGGGGCTGGGAGGAGTTCTCAACCAAGAAGGATTTGTAGTTTGCTATGAATCCCGAAAGCTGAAAGAGCATGAAAAGAATTATGCCACTCATGTTTTAGAGCTGGCAGCAGTTGTCCATGCATTGAGGAAATGGAGACATTACCTCATGGGCAAGAAATTCGAGTTGAGAACAGACCATAATGGTCTGAAGTATTTATTTGATCAGCCAACTTTAAATGCCAGGCAAATCAGATGGCTGGAATTTCTGTGCGAATATGACTTTGATATCAAGCATATCAAAGGGAAAGACAACAAAGTGGCTGATGCACTCAACAGAAAAGTGCATGAATTACATGCTACAACCATTAGCATGTACAAAACTGAGCTGAAAGACAGAATTCTTGAAGTTGCAAATGCTGATTTGCAGTACAAAAGACTTGTAGCAAAGCTACAGCAGCATGAGAAACCACAAACCAAGGAAAGTTACACCTTGGGAACTGATAGTTTGCTTCTGTATAAAAACAGAGTGTATGTACCTAATGACCGAGCATTGAAGCTGGCAATTCTAAAAGAAATGCATAATGTGACTTATGCTGGTCATCCTGGATATCAGAAGACTGTGGCAGCAGTCAAAAGCCATTATTTTTGGCCAGGTATGAAGAAGGAAATTGCTGAATACATCGCCAGATGTATGGAATGCTAGAAGGTCAAGGCTGAGCACAGACACCCAGCAGGGTTGTTGCAACCTTTACCTATTCCTGAGTGGAAATGGGATGTGGTAACAATGGATTTTATCACAGGATTGCCCAGAACAAGAAAGCAACATGATTCAATCATGGTGGTGGTGGACAAGCTTACTAAAGCTGCCCATTTTATTCCACTGAAAACCACCCACAGAGCAGCAGATGTTGTTGATATCTTTTTAAAAGAAGTTGCACGCTTGCATCGAATTCCTAAGATAATTGTGTCTGATACGGACCCGAAATTCACTTCGAATTTTTGGAGAGGACTGTTCAAAGGATTCGGAACGAACCTGAACTTTAGTATAGCATATCATCCCGAGTCTGATGGACAGACAGAGAGAGTAAACAGAGTAATAGAAGACATGCTGAGAATGTATGTGATGGATAAACCATCAAGGTGGGAAGACTACCTGCATCTGGTAGAATTTGCCTACAATAATGGGTATCATACATCTCTGAAGGTGAGCCCATTCGAAGCACTTTATGGAAGAAAGTGCAACACTCCAGTGAGCTGGGATAATCCAGCTGAAGCCTGACAGAACAGTAGTTGGACCTGAACTACTCAAAGAGATGGAAGATCAAATGATAAAAATCAAACAGAATTTGAAAGCTGCCCAGGACAGGCAGAAAAGTTACGCTGATAGTAACAGAACTCATAGAGAATTTAAAGTGGGTGACCATGTTTTCCTGAAAGTGAAAACTAACAGGAGTTCCCTGAAATTGGGAAGTTGCGCCAAGTTGGCAGCAAGATTTTGTGGGCCATTTGAGATCCTGGAAAGGATTGGGCCAGTTGCATACATGCTTGCATTACCTGCATCTATGAATATACATAATGTGTTTCATGTTTCACTGCTTAAGAAATATGTACCTGATGCTAATCATGTCATCGATTGGACTGTGATTCAGGTGGAACCAGAAGGTGTCCTGCAAGTGCATCCTGTGCGCATATTGGACAGGAAAAACAAGCAGCTCCGGAATCAAGCTATAGGGCTTGTAAAGGTCCAGTGGACCTGGTACGGTCTTGAGGACGCGACATGGGAGCATGAAGAAGTTATGCGGGCAGAGTACCCGTATCTTTTTAAAAATTTTGAAGGACACACAGAGGCAGTGTAAGTTGCACTGAGGACAGTGCAAAAATAAGGGGAGGGGGATTGTAATGTCCCCAAGGCCGAGCCCCGTTACAGATCATGATATATGCAATGAATTGTAAATATGTTCTATAGGCCGGTGAGCCAAGTTTTGTATAAGCTGGAAGGCTTATGTGTTTGTTAGGCCAGGGAGCATAAGTGTTGAAGGCCAGGAGTCTGCTGATGTACTTGTATGTATGTAGATCAATTAATAAAATATAAACACCGCCAGTGCAGACCGACCACGATGAATGAGTGATGGGGGACTGAGCGTCCACAGAGTGGGCAAGGGATTAGGGGCTGAAAGGTGGGAAAAGGGGCTGAGTGTTGAGCCTAGGGGCTAAGCCTAGGGGGCTTAGGCCTGGAATAATATTTTAATATTATTTCCAAGTAAAGAGACATGTGCATTTCTGTTTATCCTAAGTTCCTGGCAAGGGAGGGAACGTGCAAAGGGGATGCACGCTGTGGTACGCATGCAGTTCCCAGGGTGACAAGTGTCAACCCTGGTGCATGCAAATAAAAGAGACGAACTAAGCCGTGAGGGGGGCTATCATCCATTGGGACYCGAACCTCTGAGGGGAGAACYGGTACGCCATYTGCCAGATTACCTGGTTCATCTCGGAAGGYCRAAAAGCMTGTGTTTGTCCTGAAGAAACCGTGTACACCTTGTCCAGAGCTGTGAGTCTGTGTCTGTTCTAGGCAAACCCGGGAGCGCATTTTCTGAACAGGAACCCTGTGTTGAACTCGAGAGGAAGAATCCTTGGTTGTTCGGGAAAAGCTGAGCTAGCCTGTGCGTGGAGCCTCTGTCTCGAAATCATGTCCGTGAGATCCTCCTGTGACTGCTGAACCGGTTTGGGAAGCCTTTGTCTGTTTTCCCTGTGAATTGTTGTGGCCACGCAGTACTGGATTGCGTGAGGCTTGTTGGCCTGTGAGCGACTCCTCCAGGTGAGAGAGTGCGCAGAGGAAGGAGAGAGCTCCTGGAAGGAACCCTGTAGCTGCCATATAGCCCGGAGACTTCCGGTCCGGTCTGTTCCTATAACCCAAGGCAAGGGAGACTGGCAGCCGAAGGACTGTCCAGGTGACAGAGAAGGTGCACTCTCCTGGGGTGGAACATGCATGTGGGGAATGAGGGTCTGTGGGCAGTGAGCGTGGGAGATTCCTGGGAGAGCTTTCTTCCTGGTGGTTGTGTATGATTGTTTTCCCTGTAACCTCAGCCTGAGTCTGGATTCCTTGCCCTGGGGTGGAGCTCAGTCCCAGCTCAGGGGTGACCCACTGTTGAGTTGAGGAGCAGTGCGGTCTACGACTGGGAGGTTCATGGAAGGCCTGCATTTGGTTGGTGAATTCTACAGCTGTTAAAAGATAAGTATCTGAATTATGTTTTATAACATTTGGCATGATTGAGCTATTTATGTATCATGTTTCTGCTGTGTAAATGAATTACTGTTGAATGCTATGGCCTGTTTAATTGTAGCAGTCACTTATATATTTTACTCTGAGATTTAAGTGTGTTTAATGATTAAATGCATGTGCTTATAATGTCAGTACGAATGATGTAAAAATTCATGTATAGCATGGTAACTGAGAGGTCAGAAAAACCTCGGTAGTGAAAAGGTACACTACACAAATGCTTATAACATTCCAAAACTTAGTGAATCAACAAAAAAATTTCCACAAACCACACATTTGCCCATCTCCAAAAAGCTTGGTTAGTAGTGGCTTCTCATTCTTTAACATTTCATAGAAAAGTCTACAAGATGCACAAGAAAAAGCCCTTTACAGTTCAAAACCTTTGATTTATAGAAAAAGAAGAAAGGGGGGGAACTTATGAATTTCAGACACTTGGATGACTATTCGTTTCCCCTCCTTGTCTATTGGTTATCTATATCACTTTGTCTTCTTTTCCCTTAAGATGATTCGACTCCCTTTGGCTATCTTGACATTCCACTGGGCTGTTAGCCTTCCTATTTGGGTTATTCAAACTTTCCTCTATAAGATGACCTTCCATTTGAATTGATGAAGCTTCTTCTCTTTTTCTTCTCCATTTTCTCACAAAGGCCACCCATGCCTGAAAAGTTGAACTAATTGTTTCTCCATGAGAAAAGGTATGCAGTTCAAGGAAAGCTCTGTACGATGTAAAGCTTTGGTTTACCCTTTTCTCATGTTTCTCCATTTTAGGCAATAGTAATTAATGTTATGTGCCTGGTAGGAGCCTCAATGAATCAGTGGACACTTGACTCATTAATCTTAGTGAGACTTATACCTTTCTTGAAGGGCACAATATAGCTCTCCAACTCCTTGGACACCTGTGCTTGTGGAAAGGATTCATTCCTGGGTCCAAAAGAAGGGAAGTGATAGTGCTTTTCTATTTTCTCTAAATGCTCCCATATCTTAGTAGAATTCTTGACCTCACAAGCAATCCCTTGAAGAACCTCATGAGATTTGTTCTTCCACTATTTGAGGTCAGCCTCTATTTCTTGCAGTAACTGTATAGGAATAGTAGGAACTTCAAGAGGAATTTCATCTTGTGCAAACTACTAATCTTTAACTGTCTTGAACTACAGGTCAACTTGTTGGTACTCCACTTCCCATGCTTGGACATATATCTTGACCTTTGCTATGTCCAGCCCCAGAGTCTGTAAATGTTGTGCTCTGTTGTAGAATTTCCTCTGCACCAGGTTCAATTCATTATGCACTTTGAAGGCATATTCAATGAATTGAGGAATTTGATAGCCGGCTTTATAAATTTTGATTGGTCTTTCTTCTCCTCCAACAATTTGTTTTTCTTTGCACTCTGCTTTCTCTTTTAAGGTTTCAACATCTACGTCACTGGCTGCTATTATTTTTTTAGGGTCTTCTAGTATGTCAATCACTTCTTGTGATTGACCTGCAATCGATCTTTCTTGAGGGCCTCTCTTCCTTTTCCCGCATCTGTTGGAGGCCAGACAAAAGTTCCTGCAAGATGTTAGCAAAGCCAAAAGAGCATGCAGGGTTAACTTTAAAAGATTAAGTTGATTGAAACTTAAACCATTCAAATTAGACAAGTTTGCAGGTTTTATTGAAAATTGACCCTGATTTGAGTTGCATGTTGCAGTAACTAGGATGTATTCTTTGGTCTTGAATGCAGACTCCTAGTGCATGTTCAAATTTGGGGAATGATGCTTGCATACATGGTCAATTGGTACCAAATGTATTCCTCTGAATGTTCAAACTGAAACATTTAGAGTTCTGAGGCCTTGAGGGTTACTAATAGGGATACATTGTCAAATTGTAATAATTACCAATCGAACCAAAATCTGTGACATTTGTGATTACAATTCATGCTTCAGGAATCATTTCATCTCTCAAGTTTGAAAAGTGAGGGTTTAAGCATATGGTGCCGACAAGTCACGCTTGAACGCATACATACAGGTACAACTCACCTGCATAATTCAGATAAGCTAGTTCAACTTCATTAATTTTTTTGCTTGTGCCAACAATTCGAAATTGATGGAAAACAATCTGTGAATCGGGGCCAATGGAGAAAATTGAGGTGTAGATTTGCTTCGTGAGGGTTCGATTTAGAAATTGGAATCGATTTCAAAGTCGGGACTCTCTGACACCACATTTGTGAATGAAAGGCTCGATCACATTCGAACTATTAAAAAGGTCTCACACATGCAAACAGAGATTTTTTGTGGGAAAGGAAGCTGATTGAGAAATCCAAATCTATTACTAAAATGGGTAGGAGTTATGGCACTTTAGTAATTACCTTGAACTTATTTGGGTTAGCATTGACTGGTCCCTTTGTATGTGGCCTAATATTCAATCTCTGCTCTTCCAAATGTACACTTTGACATCTTAGCATAAAAGTGGTTTTCTTCTAGGATGTTCAATTATTGCTCAATGTGTTTGAGGTGTTCCTTCCAAGTTTTACTATACATAAGAATATCATCAAAAAATATAAGTACAATCTTTTGTATATAGAGTTACAAAAATTTGTTCATGATAGCTTGAAAAGTCGCTAGAGCACTAGTCAAGCCTAATGACATCACCTTAAACTTGTAATGTTCCTTGTGAGTTTTAAAAGATGTCTTTGCAATATCTTGCTATCATATACGAATTTGATGATATCATGATCTTAGGTCTAATATTGAAAAGGATTAGGCCTTGTGTAATTTCTCCAATATTTCATTTATGAATGGCATGTGAAATTTATTTTTTATTGTGATTTTGCTTAGCCCTCGATAGTCTATACATAAACTAAACGATCCATCCTTTTCTCAAGCAAGAATGATTAGGGAAACATAGGGACTTTTTTGTTTCATAATGACTCTAAATCTCAAGTGGTCTTGAATCATCTCTTATGGTGATGTGAATATGGCTAAGGATTAATGTTAAATGGTGGAGAGTGGGATTTTACTTCAATCAATGTTCAATTCCTTGTGCCAGTGGTAACTGCATGGTCAATCTTGGAAAAATCCTTTCTGTTTTTCAACAATTTCTTGTATCTCCCAACTTTGGGAATGTATAAGTTTAGTTGGTAGAGCCTCAGTCTTGCGCTATATATGTAGGCGTTCCCTTACGAATCAATTTTTTCATTGGATGTGATTAAATAATTTTGGTGGGGGGTGGTTGGAACCGATACTACTTATATCTTAATGTGCCATTTGAATTTGATAAAACAATTTTGGTGGTTTGCGGCATAAGTGCCTGACATTTGTGCAAGCATTCAAATCCCCAATACCATATTGACAACTCTTAGAGGGTAACATAATATTTCATTTTTAGGTTAAAATTTTGTATTTGCAATTGATTCTCGTGGCATTTGCCTATTCCTTCAATTATTATTTTTGTTTGCCACCATGACTTTCATATTCAAGGTTGGGTATACAAAGAGATTTAGTCTCCTTGCGACATTAATTTTGATAATGTTGTGTGTTTTGGAATCTATAAGTGATGTAATGTTATACTGCGTCACATGTCCCTTCAATTTCATTGTTAGTGGTTGTGTCATTTCTGCTATTGTTGCCATGAATATTTTAGGCATCTCATCGTCTTTTGACCTTGATTTTGTGTCTTTGATAATCGTCTTTTCATCTTCTTCGTCCAAGTCATTGATGGAGATTTCTAACTCATCCTCTTTTTAATTTGCTCCACATATCCTTAAGGTTCAAGGTACTTTTGGGTTTTGTGATATCCTCTTTTCCCTGCACCTTTTTAGGATTTTTGGGTCCTTCATCTGTAAGATCATGTGGGAGGCCTAGGAATTTGTTGCCCCATTGGTCAAGTTGATTATTTTGGTAGCCGTTCGAGATGGGATTTGGCTTGGTATTCTATTTGGAGTTATATTCATTAGTGTTAGTGAATTGTTGAGCATCTGAGATTCTAGGTGCATCAATTAAGAAGGAAAGGCATCTTCTTCTAGAGAGATCTTTGTGATCTTCAGACCAGGGTTTGGAAGGATTGAGGATTGGAGATTGTTGGTTTGTCAGAAGGATCTAATGTCATTCGATAAGCTGACTATCAAAGATATTATGGGTTTGATTGCTCTTAAAGAGAAGTACAAATTGAATACTGATATGCAGGGACCTTTGTGGTGCGAGTAGGTTTGGGAAGTAGATTCAACAATATGACTCCAAAAGGTTATTCTCTCTCATGCACTTGAAGCATCTTGTGTCTCATGTCTTGAATGCCGAGTGGACCTCTTTTGATCCTAAGGCTAGGTGGATTGGTAGGCTGCACAATGTCTAGTCTTTTCGCTTTAGTTACATACTATGGGTTTTTGCATGGCTCATTGTTTATCAGGGGTTGACATCTAAATCCTGTTTGTCGAAGAGTGGGATGACGAGTGTTTTTTGTCTAGTTTGTGGATCAAGGCATGGACACATGGAAAGAAGGAATTTGTGCTATATCTGTTGCGAAGTTGTCATGCTAGTGGGGTAGTTGCAAGGGGAAATCTCATCCTCAGTCACCTTTGGTGGCCTCAGACTTGAATCACTCAAAGAAGGTATAAATGTGAACGTGACTGGTGGAAAGAGAAGTGGGACTAATAGGATAGTGTTGGTTGAAAGGATGAAAGAATTCTCTTTAGAAGAAGAGCAAAGCAGAGCATCATTGGGAATATTGTTGCATTTATCTTGTAAAAGAGCGTGAGTAGAATAAATGTTAGGGAGCTTGCAAGCCATGAGTGGTGTTTGGAGCTTTGGAGATGGGTGCAGGCTGCAGCCGGTAGGGGATTTGAGCTGGGTCAAAGGCGTTCATTTCTTGGCTACCATATCGGCAAGGTTTGAATCCAGATTTTAACCCTAGAAAGCAATGTGATATACACGAATTCATATCCCCTGATGGTTTTATTGCCATCTAGTGTTAAAAAAATGGGAGAAATTGAGGTCGCGGTTTGATTCTCTTGTAACTCGTTGCATGATGTACTGCACATCTAGATACAATCCCTGTGTCTCAAGATGCATTATCTCCATCTGATGGAGCTGCAACAAGTGAACATGTTGAGAAACGTGGCCAAGAAAATCGTGGCTACTATGTTATCTCATTCGTATCCTGCACGAGAGGCAACAAGGCCAACTAGATCTGGTTGACATAATTATTCTAGAAGCAGTTCATCATTAAAGTCATCTAACGTAATTTATCTACAACCAACTTGAAGTTAACACATCTAAGTTTCTTTATTTTTGACATAATAACGAAGAATTATCAATAGGATTCCTGAACTTGTGTTGGACTCTAAATGTAATTTAAAGACTAGATGTTAAAGCTTGTTGACATTTGCCAGCAAAAAGGCACACTTGTTGCATGTAGGACCAATTGTCTTAAGTACTTCTACTTGACCAGATCCTTCCAAGACCAACAAATCTATTACAGGTAAGATTTTTTCATCGCATAATTGATCCTTCACGTCTGGCCATTCCACTGGTGGGAAGACATACTCAATGGGGAGTTTGTCTACACCCAAATCAGCTAATGCTTTGTGCTCAAGAGCATCTTCTTTTTGCCTTAGTTTAATTGAGAATCAGCTAACAACAAAAAAAGTACCGCTGTTTGTATTATAAGAAGGTTGAGGGAAAAGAGAGAACTTGTCAGCATTTAGCCCTGCCAGAGCACAGATACCATTACAAAAAGATGGAATACTTATGGGCATGCTGTTTTACTAAAATCTTTGGATCCTTTGAGTCCTCCGTCATATCAGAGTCTAGACAATAGAGTGCCTTTGGAGTCTTGAAAGTCATTCGTCCTGATTATTTCAACTTATAATAGCAAATGTTTAGTTTCTTTCTTCCATAATCCATATTTCAGTGTTAAAGGTTACTGTTCTTCCATTTCTGATTCTTTCTTTCGTTTCTGTCTTGATTGTCTGTTGGTAACTTCCTTGTTTGTGTCGAAACCTTAACCTTTTTGTGGCTTGTTGTATCTTCTATTAATCTGTGTATAGAACGTTTTTGTCATGAATCTCTTTTTTGTTTTGCTTTAAAAAGCACCGCAACCATGCTTTCGTGTAGCAACTAGCAACTGTATGAAGTAATATCTGTCTCTCAAGTGAAATTTGACTTCTTAACTTAATCTGTTTGCTTTTATCATATCTATTCACTTTGGCAGTTGGCCGCTTCTTTTTTGTTCAGGTTCAGCAGACAAGACTGTTAAATTCTGGGACCTTGAGACATTTGAGCTTATTGGATCACCTGGACCAGAGGTAAAAATGTTCATCAACAATCTTCATCAAATGAAATCGTAAAATCATTCTGTCTTGTCCTTGGCATGCATTGAGCTTGGATATCATTTTTGGCTGAGCCTATTTACAGCAATTGGCCAAGGCTGTAAATTTTGATCTGTAATTCTTTTGGATCTTACCTAATAGAAACTCATGTTCATAAGATGCTGGTAAGAACAGTGGAATAATCTATAAGCTGGTCCTTTGTGTCACAATGCTGTTTTCAAACATTCTGCTGACCAATATCTATATCAAATTGCAAATTTGTAGTTTCTTGTAAAATAGATAATTATGGGTAGTTTTTTGGTTTTTATGTAAGGTGAATGACGTAGTATACTGATATTCAGACAGGAGGAGTGCGCTCAATTATATTTAATTCTGATGGACGAACTTTGCTGACTGGATTGCATGAAAGCATGAAGGTGGGTTCTTTTCTACTAAGCAGTCCTGATGTATGCATGAAAAACTTTTCCTGTTTGAGTTTTTGTTTAGTTTTCAAGGCCTTCTTTGGAAACCATTGTTGGATGCAGGTTTTTTCTTGGGAGCCATTAAGATGCCATGATGCAATAGATATTGGATGGTCAAAACTAGCAGATCTCAACATACACGAAGGAAAACTTCTTGCTTGTTCATACAATCAAAATTGTGTTGGTATTTGGGTTGTTGATCTATCGGTATGATCAGCTACTAATAGTTTTCAAATTAGTGCATGCTTCTGTGTTTTTCTTGATTGTTTTATGAAATTGCTAGTGAGTGATCATTGTATTGACAATGAATATCTTTCACTTTTGCAGCAGGTAGGGCCGTATAATTCTGGAACTGTGCCTAGATCAAATAGGCTTGCAGTAGAGAAATTGAATTCTAACGTACATTTAGGTGTTAAGCAATCAGTGGATGCTAGTGGGAAGAATGGCAATGTGGCAAGGCCCTCTTCATCACATGGTTTGGAATCAGGATTGAAGGAAGTGAAGCTAACTTCATCATTAACTGGTAGATTATTTACTTGCTTTGCATTTAGCAATTTTATTGCTCTCTTTCTCTATATTTGAAAATTTTGTCTAATATTAATATATATTTTTTATATTACTAGGCTTATAATTCTGAAGGTATTATATCTGAATTTGCATTTTGGCTTCTGAAATGCAACTTTAGTTTTTGTTATTTCCTTCTAATTACATTGAGAAAAATACTTGAATATAAATATGAGACTTTTCTTGTTTTATTTCATTTGTTTTTTCTGCTTTAACTCATATTTGTGTAGCTTTTGAAAGTGTTCCAAGCACACCTCAAAGAGCCGGATCAGGTTTTGCCTCAAAAAGTGTTTCTGAAACTTCCGTACCAGCATCATATGTCATGCCATCAAGGAAAAGTATCTCAACCAAACTACAGCCTACCACGAGTACTCGGGCATTATGCAGGGCTGATGTAGTTCCTGTCATTGTCCCTAGAAATAGTGTGGGGTCAGAAATGGCAGCAAATGTCAGAGAAGTCAATAATATTAGGAGAACATCTTCCTCTACAATATCATCAAAAGTAAATGATTTCATTAAAATGGGGAATAGCACAAATGACTCTGACAGGACAGAGAGGACTACCCAGTCAGCATCTATACTGAAGTCTACTGTATGCAATGATAGATCTGATGAAAATTGTGTCTGTAGACCAGATACTTCTCAGAGTGATTCTGCTGTAGTCAATGACGAGATTCAGGAAAGTTTCAAGTGGATAGGTGCAGCCAAGTTTAGGACAAAATCAACCCGTATATTTGATGGAGATCTTCAGAGCAGAGGAAGTAATCTTCAACGGTCTTCATTGTCTGGTAATTTAACTTGTCTCTTAATTGAATGAAGATAGATTTCTATGTTCATTGGGTAGCTAGGTGGAAGCAGATTATAATTTTTTCTCTTTGAGTTAAAGTTTTGTTACATATTCCGATGGATGGGCTTTGCCATTTCACATGTATTCCCTCAATAGTTATATAGTTTTCTATAGCAGCCTAGATGAACTATATTCATTATTATTAGGATTTGATATCTTCTAATATTTTTGGATCTGAATTCTCAATTGATTATACTCCAGGAAATTTTATCTAGGACAGTTTTTTTAGTTCATATTTTGCAGAAGCTAAATTTCATTTTTCTGTTTCGTATTTGGCTGCTTTTTCATTTTTTAGCTCAGCATGTCCATTTGGATGGAAAAGATGTCCTTTTGCATGGAAAATGCACATTTTCTAAATATATATCGTTGTTGTTGCATTACTGTCTATATGCCTTCCACATAATTGATCAACCTTTTATACACAGAGAGACAGCTGCAATAGTAGAGGAACAGTCTGCCACTGCAAGATTTATTTTTTTGGTAAGTAAATAAAGCTTTTGTATTAACACAGAATATACAAATTACAGAAGTATAATTCAAATTTCAGAGTTTCAGCTGTCCTTCCTGATACTTTTTGGGCCTGCTATGTAACAATTTATCAGCTCCACTGTTCAGATTACAAAAATGAATTGTCAAAACTATAAAATATAAACTGAGAGCACACTAGATCATTGAACATCACTTTATTTGCTCCCACAACGCAGATAGCTACTGGAAATTCATGTTGACCTATTATAGAATCATTAAAATATTAAGATGCTGCTGCTGTTTCTTGCTCATCCAGTCAATGAGATTCTGGTTCAGTGGTGAAGACAGTGGCATTTCAGGTCACCCACCAAGGTTCAATTCCACAGAGGTATGAATAAGCAGTTCGTGCTGGGGGCATGCCCTCGGTGATTTTGATGGAAGAGTACCCCTAGGTCACAGCAGCTTAGCCAAACAAAAGTGCTTGTGTTTAGAGTTTTGTTGTTTTGGAAATGGATCCTTGTATGGAACACCTCTGAAACATGGATGAAATGTTTTAGAGACATTTCAGATTTTTTGAAATGTCATATGAGCTAAGTAACAGGATACGCCCAAACCCCCTTCCGTGTCACGTATCCTACGTGTTGGACATGATACACGAGGACACGTGTACGGAACGTGTCTTGTTCACAGGACATGTTTCAAACACGTGTCCGACACTTATCCTTAACGTGTCCTGCACAGAGAAGTACTTGGGCTCATGTTTTCTCATGCAAGTTGGAGCTGTGAGGTGTTTTGGTGTGCAGCTGATTGTTATTTTGCCTTACTAATGCTATTTAAAGAGGTTCCCACCCCCTCCATTTCTCCCACCCTTGTAATTAATGGTAATGTTAATTGTTTCAGGATGTTTGAGAGTGGTTCCAACTTCCAACCTCATTGGACTTCATACGGAGAAAGTAGAATTTTAGGTCCCATTCAAAATTCAACAGACTTAACAGTTTTCAGGATTTCAAGATTGGTAAGATTGCAATGTTTCCACTGGATTCTATCATGTGTGAAGGTATGGAACTGACATTGAATCAAGAGAACCAAGCCCTTTGTGTACCTCGATGTTGGTGGCATTGATTGTTGAACTCTTTTGTCATGACCCCATTAAAAATGTACCCTTCACTCAAGTATAAACTCTTCTCTTTGTTGTCTTGTAAGGTGACTTAGTGGTGTATGTGCACACCAACCTCCATCTTATATACAGACAGAGAGAAGAGTGGTTGAAGGGAAAGACAAAGATGTGGGATGTGTTTCCTGATGATGTGGGTTTGAACAACAGTGTTGAGTTGGCATTAGCCAACTTGGATCTTAATGAACTAGTGCTAAAGCCGGTCACTTTTGATGATGGCGATCCTCTTGAGGGGTCATCCTCCACATCAACAAATGCACGGATTTCATTGGATATAGGGGAGGAGGAGGAGGATGGAGGAGAGAGCAGTGGTAGTGATGCCAATCTTGATGATTATGACATGGAGGACTACTAATAGTCACGACTCATGAGCTATGAGATTCTTTGGAGGACTACTGACAGTCACGACTCATGAGCTATGAGATTCTTCCATCTACCCTATGGCTATTTTGTATTTGTCATTGGCATTCCCACCTATAATATCAATGACTCTAACTTAGTATCTATCTACATTGTAATACATTTTGATTTTGATGACTTAATGAGATTGAGAATATTGCAGCTTATGATTCTAATTTCTTGTGTTCAGTGTTTGTCATTTGATCATCATTGATGTTACAATGTATTATGTTATATATTTTGTATCATGTAAATCTTCTAGTTTCTAACAAAATATGAATCTTTATGTCTATATTTCATTTTTGTATGTGTAATTTAAAAAAAAAATTCATATATATAATTTTTTTAAATATATATATATATATATATATATATATATAAACGTGTCCTCCGTGTCCTGTTTCTGGGGGTCGTCGTGCCCGTGTCGGATACTCGTATTTCCGTGTCCTGTTTCCGGGGGTCGTCGTGTCCGTGTCGGATACTCGTATTTCCGTGTCTTCTGTGTCTCGTGTCTGGTGACTTAGCATATGTGCTGTTTTAGTGATTTGAGCTAGTGTTTTGGTTAGTATTATCACAAGATCTAGCACCTTTGTACAAAGCCTTTCATAAGGGCTAAGACAAGTGTAGCATGGAAGTGTTACCATTGTCACCTTAGCAATCACTTCCCTCGTTTTAGTGAAGGGTGAAATCCAACACAATGGAGGCTTCCCTAGTAACCTCAAGGAATCCTATAGCAAGATGAGACCAAGTCTATGGCCCCCTGTATTAGTTACTCAAATAGACCACCTCTAGATCAAGGTTTTCAAGGTAAGCATAAGGTGGTTCAAGGAAACAATTTCCAGATTTTTATATGTGAAGTATCTAAGACAATTGGTGATATCTAGCAAATTTAAATAGGTCAATAAGGTACCCCAAACACTACAAATAAAATAAAAAGCTATGGTTGTTGCAAAACTTGTGTAAAAGATGATGATTTTCAGCAATATATCAAGTTAAAACAACAGCAATAAATCAGCCCTTTAAACAAGTTAAAGATCAATAAAACTAGGGCTCTAACAACACAAGTTAAACTAGGGTTTTACAACCAATTATTTTCTGAAATGATAAGAGCACATAACATCCCTAGCAAATGCAAGACGTCAAGCCCTAGAGGGCTGAAAGTTGAATTAGCAATGCAATAAATGATGACAAGATACATTTAAAGGATAAAATGCCAATTAAATCCTAGACGTCTAACCTAGTTATGGCTGAAAATTAAAGAATAAATGCTACAAACCCTAATCTAACCCTAGAACAAGAAAGAAAAGGTAGGTTTTGGTATTGAGGATTGACTAAAGGGATTTAAGACTAGTGCCTACTATTTTCTACGGCTCATGGAGTCAAACTATGAACTTTCTTGAAAGATAAAGGTGAAACATGGATTTTGGATAAACCCTAAAGTATTTCACTACAAACCTTAGGAATCTATCCTATAGAATGACAACTAGGGTAGTCCACTACAAACCCTAGAACGTTGTCCTATGTCCTTTAACAAGCTCTTACAGATAATATCAAGGGAAGGTTCTCCACTAGAAACCTTCCTAGGGTTTGCAAGATAGGATCTATTTAAGAAAATTACAAAGAAAAATGCATTTTCACCACTTTGATAAGCACATCCACATTTCCCACAAAGACTTAGAAAGAACACTTACTAGGTAAGTCAATGGTCATCCACGAAATCCTAATCATTAATCATTCATCAAACTTAGAAAGCATCCATACATCATCTCTCTAAGAAGGTGCATAAGTCATTCATCCATAGCAAAGGGGAAAAGATAGAAGTAGACTAGTAGTTGTAATCCTCCACAAGTAGCAATGTGTTAAAATGAGGAAGCACTTCCCCTATTTATATGAGGAAACCAAGTGCTTTACACTCTATTAGCTAATATCCTCCTAAAATCTCCTAAAACATAACAAATCCATGATACAAGGTGAATAGGTCTAAGGCTGATCCACAAAAATGGCTCTAAAACAAAGATACAATGCTAAAACATGAAAACATCCTCCAAAAATGCTACACGTGTGAGTGTAAAAGGCTCATAAAGGTGATGTCATCTCCAAAATGGGGTGTAAATGCTCCAAAAGTCATGTCTCTCCCCAAAAGGTGTAATGTATCGTCAAAAGTCATGCCTCCTCATCAAAAGGTCATGTCTCCTCATCCAAAAGGTGTCAACTCATCATCAAATGTGCTAGGTTGGCTCAAGCATGTGTCACATCATCCTCAAGTGCAATGTCCCATCACAAGTGCAACGTCCTCTACCAACATCATGTCATCGTCAAGGGAGAGGGCTCCGTGAGCCCTCCAAAGGGGTGTACCATCATCATCAAGTGCCATGTCATCATGCAAAGCCTCAATGTCCTCAAAGGGGTGCAATGTCATCAAGGAGCTCCATGCTCTCTCCAAGTGACACGCCAAGCTCATGTATGCAATGTCCTAGCTCCAAGGTGCAATGTCCATGGTCCAAGGTGTGATGGAGGGTGTCAAGAGGTGTGCCAAGTCATCACGTGGTCCAACGCTCATCATCAAGGCTCCAATGTCCTCCAAATGGTGTGTAACATCCTCCATGAAGTGTGGGAGAAGCATCATCAATGTCCTCAAATTACTTTGTCCAAGCATGGGCTCAAAGAATTAAGTGAGACCAACCATCATGGATACAAGAGTCATTATAACATAAAAAGTGAGTCACATTTTAATGTAAAATCCACGTAAGTAGATCACATTAGGTATCTTCTTCAAAATTCACACTATCTTATGACTTTATGCAATTTGCCAAGTTTAGGTATGGGAGGACCATCATAGAACCCTATTAGGTTTGCTAGTACCCAAGTAGAGGAGTATTTTCCTAGAAACCTATCAAAGTGTAAGTGTGACTGAATGATATGATCTGGTGTTTACTTAACGGTCATGGTGTCATTGACATGCAAGGCCACGTGTGATATTCATCTTCATGAGCACCTTTGTAGAGGGAGCGCTTCATGCATTGAGTTACCCTTTCCTTGACACTCTTTCTTTCAACCCCTTATATTTCCTTTTGATATTCTTTTATTTGCTTTGCAAGCCCCTTCTTTAGATTTATGCAATTATTGCATCGGGGGTTGGGATAATTCAATTAAGTCCTTTCCTTAGATATGCTTTCATTGCATTAGGACGTGGGGTGATGGCCTCATAGTGAGGGGGTAAAGCTCAAGCTTACTTGGCTTTTAATTTATCATTCACATCCCAAAAATTTTCTTTTGCATTTTGAATTTATAACATGCTCTTTCTATTTTTTTTATAGCTGCATCAACCTTGGGCATTCAAGCCCCTTCTTCTCATAGGAGGATGAAGTATAGACATTTTTGGGATACATGTAATAGCCAATCCCAAAAGATAAGACAACGAAAGGAAAATAGATGGAAAGTGTTAAGTATGGAAGGGCACGAGTACATTACCCCTATCAAGGCCTCCTAGTAGTATCCCTTTTCCCTAGGAGTGACAACACTTGACTAGAATACATATGATGGTCGCCAAGGTGAAACAAGGCAAAGAGCATAACTTCCAAGCATCATGATTCATTATCTGACTTCAACCCATGATCCTTACCTAAATGCCCAATATATTAAATGTAAACACTTTGTATGAAACTATGGCTAATATACCTCATGTGTGTTGGACCCAATGTTACCAGAGCGCGAAGTGAAGCGGGAGCGTTTTTAGGAAGCGAAGCGTCGGGAGCGTCATTTTCAAAAAATCCTAGGAAGCGAAGCGTCCAGGAAGCGTCTATTATATATATATATAAATTTTTATATATATTGCGTTTATATTAAAAAAAACATGCAGAAAGACAAATTAGTTGCAGAATGTATGAAAACA
>JASDQU010103680.1:113177-162334 GCA_032191745.1 Picea mariana
CTGGTTGGACCACTATCATCGAATGAATATGCTGATCAAGTGAATGAGCTGAGCAATGATTAGTAAGAGGCATTTGAGGGGTTGTTTCCTGTGGAGAATGTTGGTCATCATCTCTTGGACCATTGTCTACAATGTGGATCATGAAGAATGATTTTCTCTAGTTACCTCTAGGTGAGGGGGCGGGGGTAACAGTCACAAACTAAAAAAAGAAAAGTAAAAAAGAATAGAGATAGCATAAAGATAAAATGGCTCCATAAAAAGTCTTTAGGTAGGTTCTTAATCTCCAAAGTATCTCTTTTAAGCAATGACTATGCTTTAGATAACCTAAAGATGAGGACTCAACAACCTCCGAATCAAGTTTTTAAATAGACTTTGAATATACGATGAACCTCTTTTAAATAATGACTCATATAATGTTGGTAACCAAATATATAAGAAAGAGAAGACATGACACCACAAGGGAGATCAAGTTCGGTGGAAATATTTACCGCCAAGACCAAGATCCATCGCAAAAATTCCCCCCTTCATCTCCATCAATGATTTTAGGAAGTTTTCACATATATAGATGGATAGGAAGCTCATGTCCCATAATACACTGTAATGACGAAGATGCCTCTTATCATCGATAATGTTGGGGATGTGGATTCGAAGAACTAAATAACGGTTTATTGGCTGATTGATCTACCTACCATTTGATTTGATCTTGTTTTGGGTGAGGGGCTTGAACTCAATTAGAAGAATGTTTCGTTCGCCACATTAGATGGAGATGGAACATTAACCCTAATTTCTTAGAAAGCAATTTATAAAGAGAGGCCTTAGGCCTCCCTAAATGATATCTCTTTGTTTGGCTTTATTTCCAGATTATGAACAATATATTGGAATTTTTGTCTCTTTGTGTTTTTGCGCACACACACGCATATTTGTTGTATCCTTGCTCCACTGTATCTTGGTTTTCTAAAAGTTTGTTGTATCCATTTCAGATACTGTACCTGTATTCAATCTCATATTCATATCGATGCAACTTAGGTTTTTCTCATGCAAGTGGGCTGCTTGTGTTGTCTAATCTCTTTGGGTTAGTTGTAGTGGTTGTCTTGAATTGAAAGGAAGCACTTTCAAGAAGATTTTCTCATCTGATTAGGATGTCTTTCAATCGATGGTGAAGCATTAGATTTCCTTCATCTTTGGTTTAACTATAGTTCTACTCCTGTACTTGATTTTTTGAAGTGTCTCTTTGTCTCAATTTTCTGAAGAATCATGTCCAATTTGATGCGTGTCAACGCCTTTAATGGTTGAGGGAACATGCTTAAGTTACTTTTCCATTTGTGGACATGCCTTCCTCTCTTTCCAACTTACACAAGTTCTTCTTTAGGAATCCTTTCAACCCCTCGACAACCTGTAATGAACCAAATGGTTCTTCCATTGAGCATCCATAGAGAAGAGGGACAAGATCTCATAATGTGAAAATATGTAAACTAATGATGTGATTGATGTAATGATGATTGATAAGAGTACAAATGTGACGTATAAATAATGAATGAAGGGTTAAGTCACTACCAGGGAGTGTCATTGTTGGAAAGGGTCACCTATTAGTTAACTAGGTTTGGTTATGTAAATTACATGTCTCCGTTCCTTGAGATGCTTCGCCCTCGAAGCAATTGAAGAAACGAGACACAAAGATCTTCTAATTTTGAAACAATATTGTGGCATTGCAAAAGGGGTCAATCCATTCTAGGTCATTTTTTTGGGATTGTCAGTTGATATGACTCAAATAGATTTTCTTGGAGTGCGACTCTAGGTATGTCTTCGGTTTTAACTCGAAGTCGTATTGAAATTATGATTCTTTGAAATGCAAATAGTGTCTTTTTTTTGAGTAATGTTGGCATTGGTAAGTTGATTGGTCAATGCTATGACTCTTGTTATTAGAACGACAATAAGGGTTTCTTGAAAGTTTTTTCTTCACTATCTCCACTTTAGGATACTCATAAATAACCTTAAATTGTGTATCTATATCTTCATTAGATGCTTTTATCGATTTGTCGATTGATAAAACTTCCTTTACAATAATAGTTGGATTTTTAACTTCATTGGGTATGTAGATGTTTCCACGACGATAAATTACTTTTCGACTTTTGAATTTGATATTCCCTTTTGTTTAATCATTTGAATAAGGCAAGCAAGGTTTGCTTATTTTTCAAACTTATTTTTTTTCTTTTTCTAACTTAAGTCTATGATTTTCTTTTTTTAAAGATTGTTTTTTGTACTTCACAAACTTGTAACTGTCTTTCTAATTCTTTTCCTTCAGGTTTGTTATGTATGGATTCTTGATCACTTTGAATGACGAGACTTGGAACATCATCTAGATCTTTTGATTAGGAGGCTTCTATGCACTTCATTGTAACATCATGGAACGCTATTTTTTTTATACCATATAATCAAGTGATTTTTTAATTTTGTGGTAAAAGTTCCAAGCAATTCTAACCAAGAAGATTTAAGAACTATATCATAGTCTTGAATGGATGAAGCATAAAAATTTGATTTCAAGGAGTAATTGCCAAAACACCACAACAAAATGGTGTAGTAGAGTGGAAGAATCGATCAATTATGGAGATGGCTATGTGCATACTGAAAGGGCGTCATCTCAGTTATCAACTTTGGGGTGAAGTAGTTCAGACAATAGTATTTTTGGTAAATCGTAGTTCGACAAAGGTGTTTTGTGGTAAGATCCCATATGAAGATTTGTGAGGAAGGAAACTAGAGGTAACAAATTTCAAAATTTTTGGTTGTTTAGCATATGCACATGTTCCAAATATAGATAGACATAAGTTGGAGGCTAGAAGTAGGAAACGCTAGCATCGAATCAAATGCATACAAGTTATATGATATAGCAAAGAGAAAAGTTCTTAAAAGTAGAGATGTAATTTTTGATGAGAGACCCCCACATGTGCATACATTAGAATGGAAAGGTGAAGTTTTGCAGGTTGATAAGGAAGAACTTGAATTCAAAACTCTTGTCACATATAGGAGGTGAAGAAGAGAAGAGGACGAAGAAGAAAAAATAGAATTGGAGTTGGAAGAACAAGATGGTAGTCAATCACAGAATGATGGAAGTCAGTCTTAGAAAAGGCCAAAATGGTTCTATTTGACTCCTCAAGATGCAAAGCCAGGTGAGATACAACAAGGTGAGAAAAAAAACAAGGTCAAAATCACCACAATAAGTAAATCTTGCTTTCATGAGTGAAGTTGTGCGTTTTTATGATCCAATTCTTTTTAATGAAGTAATCAAGAACAAGAATGGAGAGATGCAATGCAAGTAGAATATGATGCTTTGATGAAAAACAACACCTAGAAATTAGTTGAGTTACCCCCAAATAAGAAATTGATAGGATGTAAATGCGTATGTCACGCAAAGTTTGAATCAGATGGTTCTATTGATAAATATAAATCTAGGTTAGTTGCAAAAGGATATGCACAAACACAAGGTATAGATTATGAGGAAACATTTGCCCTTATTGCAAAATTAATCACAATCAAAATGTTAACTCTTGTAGCATAGTTTGGATGGCAGGTACATCGGATGGTTGTTAAAAGCGCATTCCTAAATGGGGATTTGCAATAAGAAGTGTATATGGAGCAACTTGAAGGATTTGTAGTTGAAGGGGAAGAAAAATTGCTATGTAAGTTAGTGAAAGCCTTGTATGGATTAAAACAAGTCCTTTGAGCATGGTATGAAAAGTCAATAAGTATCTTAAATCAAGAGGTTTCAAGAGACGTGATTCTAATTCTAACTTGTATATTAAATTTTTTTTTGAAGATATTATCATTATGGTTGCATATTTTGATGATTTAATCATTAGAAGTAGCACTGATGACTTGATTTAGGAATGAAAATATAGTCTTTGTAAATAATTTGATATGACTGACTTGGGATTATTATATTATTGTTTGGGCATTGAAGTTTGGCAACAACGAAATGATATTTTCATATCACAGACAAAGTGTGTTTCAGAATTGTGGAAGAAGTTCAGAATGGAAGAATACAATCCCAACAAAACACCAATGGAGGTAAATTTAAAGCTTTCGAAAGATGATAAGTCTGAGGTGGGTAATGAATTGCTTTATCGTCAACTTGTAGGAGGATTGATCTATCTCACCACAATTAGATCAGACATAACTTTTGCAAATGGAATGTTATCAAGGTTTTTAAATTGTTCCAAGGAAACACATTGGAATGTAGCAAAGAGAGTACTTAGGTATATCAAAAGTACCTTATAGTTTGGTATTACATTGGAGAAAATGATGACTTCATGTTGAAAGGTTTTTCAAATGCAGATTGGGAAAGTGATATAGATGAAAGGAAATCTACAACAAGTTATGCTTCTACCCTTGGTAGTGGAGTGATTTCATGGGCAAGTAAAAACCAACCTTCGGTAGTGCTTTCAACAACAGAACTAGAATACAAAGCAGTTGTTCGAGCAACTTGTGAAGTAGTGTGGCTACGTAGAATTTCAAGTGAATTGAAGCTTCCACAAATGCAACCTACAACTTTACATTGTGATAGCCAAAGTGCCATCAAGATGACAAAGAAATCGATTTATCATTAAAAAATAAAACATGTTGAAATTAAGAATCTCTATATTAGAGAACAAGTGCAGAACAAAGAGATAGAATTGATTTATTGCAGGTCTCAAGATCAAATGGTAGACATTTTCAATAAAGCACTCAATAGGGATAAGTTCGAAAAATTTCAAGAGATGTTAGGAGTTGTGGAAAAGGAAATAAACATTAAGAGGGGGTATTAGATATTGTAATGTTTATTTGATCTAAGGAGTAATTAATGCTATGAACTAAAGTAATAATGTCAGAAAGTGGAAATAATTCATACACAATAAACGAGAGTTATGTTAATGCAAATTAGGTGAGTGGTTCCTAATGGGAATAATGAAACCTACTAAATATATATATATATACAACACCACTTTATGTAATTTGATACACATCAATATAATACATCTCTCATTCAGTCTCTCTTGCTTGTCTCTTGTATATTCTATATAACATAGTTTAACAAAATTGTCGTCAATAAAATTATTAGCGTTTGATAGGCCAATGGTGATGACCACTGATTCATTTTGAATGATTCCTC
Source organism: Picea mariana (assembly GCA_032191745.1). NCBI lineage: Eukaryota > Viridiplantae > Streptophyta > Pinopsida > Pinales > Pinaceae > Picea > Picea mariana. The sequence continues at coordinate 118,321 of JASDQU010103680.1, forward strand.
TCAATTATAAATATGTAATAAGTTGTAAATGATAGTTTTGTAAGAACTTTGATTTGTTCTTCCATTCTAATTATTGGAATCCATTTTCTTTTCTTTCACTTATGTAATGATATCCTTTACTAGTACCCTTTTACACTAGATGATGAGGTCCTTCTTAATTGTAATACTCATAACTAAAATCGAGACTTGGCACTTATTTTTTGGAAATGCATTGTATATTTACATTACTAAAGAAAAAAGGCGAAAGGGTATATAATGAAACTCATATCCTCTTTCTCAAAACTACTAAGGCAAAATTTGAAATCAAAATACACTACTAAATCTAGGGATTTGGCATCCTTTATCAACAAGGCACCTTTGGCCATCAATGACATATGTACCTCATCCCTCCACATGGAACATAAAGTAGACAAAGAATCGACCTCATGATAAAAAACATACCTACATTGGATCTCCTAGAGAGTAAATAGAGTAGAGATCCTCAAGAAGTGCAAAATCCCAATAAAAGATGAACAAACCAAATAATTACAATCACCCAAAAGGGTCGTGCTCTAATGAATCCTCCCCTAGAGATGAATTGAGTAATGATTTTGGACATACTGTGAACCTTTCCTTGCAAATTGACAATCCCCAAAAATATGCTTCATTGTTTCAGAGCACTTGCATACTGAGCAAAGACCATTAGAAATCCCACCTTTTGCCAACCTAGCCTTGGAGGGAAGCCCTTGATATATAACCAACTATGAAAAAGCTCTTAGGAAAGGCGAAAAATCTGAACATTGTGATTTTGGCAAGCCCACTTGTCCTTTAAATTAGTGGAAACCCAACAAGCATAGAGGATTGGGGCTAGAGCATGGCGTTGATATAAAAGGGAATAAAGCCTCTTGGAATCATATTGTTGAAGAGATAATTGGCACTCCTTGTGATGGAATTTTTTAATTTAAAGAGGGTTAGTTTATAAACCTTAGTATACCTTAACCCTATTACTTTTTACGTTATATACTTAATATATTACAAGTATATAATATAATTACGTTGAAGACATTTCTTTATGGAGGTGTATCCTATAAATCTTCTTCACATCCAAACTTGTCAATATTTATTAATGGTTTGCTTAAACCACTTATATTGTGACTCCCAATCTCGAATTGCTTTGTTAATTGCGTCGATACTTTTGATTTTTGTTGGGCAGTCCTCCACATGATCTATTTCTTATCATGGACATGGGCAGTGATTTGCGTGGGTGTTGTGCATGAAAAATTATACTTTTGTCAATCACCTTGTGAACAACACCTCCAACTAGGTTTTTCTTTTGAGGATGTCATCCCTAAATTGTATGTCCCTCAATCTTGCTTTCTAATATTTGGGTTGGGATTCTACTTGATGCATAGGTGAACAATTTCATGGCAGTCAAACACCAAAATTTTGCAACAATCAAATCTCTCTCTTAGATTGGGCTTCTGATCATCACTATCACCATGAAAATTATGTTTTTGCATCAAAATCAACCCAGGGATCAAAGAATTAGAGACCTAAAATTGGATCTTGCCTAGGGTTGAATTCCATTTATTGTAGAAGTGGAAATTCATGACGTTTAGTTCAATGGTCATCTCTGCTGGGTATCAAAAATGGTTTTGGTGGAATTCAACGTTGAAGATACCAGACTTTATTGGTTTGTGTCGTAACTCTAGAAGATTACCAAGAGCAAGGCATAGGTTTTATGAAGGATCTTTATTAGTAGATTAGGTACTCATCTGACATTGGCACTTGCTTAAATAAAATATGAGGGCTTGGAGATCAGGTGGTGTGATGGTTGAGGAGGTGTTGGATCATTTAGAAGGTTTGTGCTTCTTCAAACATAAAATTTCAGGGTGGCTTTTGCTTTATCAAGATTTGGTTGTCGAGAGCAAGGTTGACAAAATTGACATTACTAACTCAACATGTGCGTTGTGTGGTAAGGACAAGACAATTCAATGTGTTTTTTGGAAATGTAAGATTGCCAGAGTTTTTTAGGCATGGTTTCAAGCCAAATTCCACTCCCTTTTTGTAGTCCTGCTCTAATAGAAGGGGCCCCTTCTGGGGAACACTTGGATGGTTAGGGACAACTACAAATTTCTTTGGCATAGTTCGATTGGTTGCAATTGGCCTTATGAGGAAACATCAATGTAAATTTACGTTTAATGCCTATGATCTTTGAAGGATCCTTAGAAGCAGATAGGATTTGTATAGGGAAGATTCATTCTTGACACCGTGGTTTTTTTCTGGGAGGTTATAGAGTGGGTTAGGGAGATTGGTTAATAGTCTCTTGTCTTGGAAATTGGTTTTGATAAGGCATATGATTGGGTTGATTGGTCCTTTATCTGGGAGATGTTGATTTTCTTGGGTTTTGGCCCTCAATGTGTTGCCATGGTGAATACCCTCTTCACTATTTCTTCGATTTTTGTCTCAGTCAATAGGGTCTTATCTCCATGGATCTTCTTGCATCGCTCCATCCATTAGGGGTGCCTTTTGGCTCCATTTTTATATCTCTTGACCACATATGCTTTGGGCTACTTTTGAAGGTCACCCACGTTGTGGGGTAGGTCCATGGTATTCTTGTCTTGGATGGATTAGTGATGGTTAAGAACCACTTTACTTATGATTCTCTTCTTTCAATGAGGGTGGAAAGGGATTTTGTTGATGGGGCCTTTGTTGTTTGGAGACTTTTTGTGCTGCTTCAGGTAACATGGTTAGTGATCACAAATCATATTTTTGGCTAGTAGGGTTGTATGCACCTTTGGACTAGAACTGTAGCTTGTTCTTATGTTTGCCTCAAGGTTATTGTCTACTATTTGGATATTCCCTTTGCAGTTGGTCTGTAGCCAATAGCTATGTGGGATTGCTGTCTACAGAGACTGTAAAACAAGCTTCATGTTTGGCACCATAAGGATCTCCCCTTTGTAGGTAAGACGACTGTTGTTGGTTGTATTCTTTAGGCTTCTCATGTGTACTATGTCTCGTACTGGTTTCCTAGTAAGACCTAGTTTCAACCACTTGAGCAGATTTTGAAGGTTTATTTGTGGTCTAAGTATGGTGGGGAGTGGGGCCTTCCTTTGGTACCATGGGGATGTTTGCACTATGCCCAAGGACGAGGGGGACTTGGTCTTATTGATGTTGCCACCCACGATATCATTCTAGTGGGGAAGTGGGTCGTGTGGTGTCTTGAGGGTTCAATGCCCTGACATGTCCTATTTCAACATTGGGTGCTTATCGCGCGACACACATGTCATTATGGATTTGGAGGATAGATGGATACATCGCCTTCACATTGTTTGTTCGGTTCGACTTTCTTACAATGTTAGGGTCCTACCCTAACCCTCTTATGTAGAATACTTTATTAATGAATGAATGAGGCCACCTTCCTTGAATAAGGCCCACTAAATAGTTAGTTAATAGTTACTCATTGTAAAAAGGTTCCTCTTCATTAATAAGGCCCAAATTAGTTAGTACTCCCTCATGATAAGTTGGCCCATAGATAGTTAAGATTGAGTAGAAGGTTATGTAATGTTTCCTTAAGATTTGTTATTGTATTTGGAGCTTTGCTCCTAGAGATTGCCCCCTTGAAGAGGCAAGTGAACATAGCTCTCTATTCTTGAATATCATTAATACAAGAGATCTTTCTTAGGGCTTATCTATTTTCTCTCATGTTCACGAGTATTCTATTACATTCTATGTGATTGCTTTGAATTTTTAGGGTTAAGTATATTACAAGTGGTTTTGGAGCTCTTTCTTGGGCCAAAAAAGGAATATTATTTTTTCTCTTTTTGCAGATTTTTGACGGAAAAAGGAGGGTGGTAGCATTCAGATCCATTTCTGAAACTTGTTGTGCAGAATTTGAAGAAACTAGTTGCAGATTTGAATTCCTCTCGAAAAAATACCCAAGTTCCAATCAAAAATCATCCAAAATGGAGTTATCGCTAATTTAAAATTAACCTTTTTTAGGATTTTTTTCAGTGAGGACTGCGAATTTTGCAGATTGGATATATTTTTATAGAGTGCACAAATTTCAGTCAAACCAGTGCCTGTTGTTCCCCCCCATGCTAGGGATAACTAAGGAGATGACGTCTCGAGGCCCTCAGGTTGCAGACATGGAGTACTGAGAGGCAGATGAGTAGGTAGAGTCCATATCTTACCACATCTCACCATTTGATCGAAGGGTAGCAACATCTGCCACACCAACTTGGCTCACAGAGGACAACAGGTCTTGCTCCATGAGGTAGCAAGTCCAGTATTGTGGTAAGTGTCATTCTAATAAATGAAGCATCTGAAAATGTTGCAAAGGGTCCTTTCTTCATTTTGAAAACATTTGCTTGGAAATTATGCCTTTTGCCTCATTTCACCTTGGTGGTTGACATGTTATCTTAGTAAGTGGTCATCCTCGGGAAAAAGCGTTGCTACTAGGCGGTCTCCTTGAAGGGCCATTGTACCACTCCCACACATACTTATCACTCTCCATACTTTTTCCCTTTCGTTTCCCCATCTTTTGGGTTTTCGGGCATATTGACCCAAGAAGGGCTTGTACCTCATTTCATGGGAAGGAGGGGCTAAAGGCCCGAAGGTAGATTGCAATTGCTATAAAAGAATAAGAAACTAATGCTGAAAACAAAGTGAACACAACAAATGACGACCATAAAAAACCGGTCCAACTTGAGCTCTACCTACTCAGTGCCCGCCCCGATTGCAAATGCTAAAGCTTGAAACCTTATAAAGAGGACTAGCAAATTACAAATAAATGAAAGCAGGGATTGGAAAGATGGCTAAAAAGGGGTCTGGGAATAATATCACCTAAATAGTTTGTAACTCAAGAGCAAGCACACCCTCTATAGAGGCACCCATAAATGAGACAATATGAGCCCTTGTATGTCAAGAAACCCCATGCCCAGAAGTCACACCCCCATTCACCTCATACTCTTTACATGACTTAGAGAGGGTCCTCTTGGGAAACACTCCTTGACTTGTGGAATGATCTACCCAATAGGTCACCATGACAACCCTCTCATACTTAAATTTGGCAAGTCGTATAAGGTTGTTGATCATTTGTTTATTTTGAAAAGGGGGGATTTGATGCACATGTTTGGGTGGTTCTTTTATTAGATATGGCTTACTTGGCATGATACTTGTGACTTGTGGACCCTTGGAGGGAAAATTTGTTTTTCTTTGTAGGGCCTTGCCAGGTGAAAGTCTTTTCGTGGAGGCACAAGGTTACTTGGACCCTCATAGGGGCATGAAGCCCACATGTTGGATGATGCGCCCCCTCTCATTGGACACATGGGAGGATGAACATTGCCTTGGAGGCACTTGGAGACCATGAGATGATCATATTCCAGCCCCTTGCACACCAACGTTGGCCTTTGGAGGCCTAAGGCGTCATCTTCTAGGCCCTAGACGTCACATTTGCTTAGGGTTTTTGATGGGGGTTTCATGGTTTGATAGTGATGTGGCTTGGTTTGATGGAAAGAGATGGTTTTCTTGTCACTTTAGCACATGGCCTTTGGAGGCCCAACGATCTTCATCCCAAGGAAAAACGTCTCTTTTGGAGGCCTAGCGTCACCCTTACTAAGGGTTTATTTCATGTAATTTTTAAATTTTAAGTTGTAAAAGGGAAAATAGAGGAGGCCCACCTCCCTAATTTGTGATTGACTTTTCAAAAGTGGACAAATTGGTTTAACGAGACCTTATATAAACAAAGGTCTTGTCTTTTCATTTTAATAACACAACTCACTTGAGGATTACATACTCTTGGCTGAAATTTTCGCCTTACTTGGGCAAATCGCTTTGTCTCTCTCTTGTGCTATGTGGATGCTTTACTTGTCTATTGGACGAAGAAACTAAGGCACTATCTCTTTTTGCTTGTCTCTTTGCTATTGTGGTGGAATATTCTTGGTTAAGAAGGGTTTTTCTTGCTATCTCTTGGAATTGGTAAGGAATTTTCTACATATTGTGTTATTTCTTCTTGTTTCAAGGTTATTTTAGTTTAAACCCTTGGAGGAATATGAGGGCATACACCCTCCACCAAGATCTATCATTATTTCCATCAAATAAGCCATTTTGCAAAGGTTGTTACAAGGAGTAAAAGGGCTTACACCCTTGTAGATTTACCTTGCTAGGTTTTGTTTTCTCTAGGGAGTAAAATGGCTTACACCCCTAGAGAAGTAACAAACCCTAGCTCTTACACAAGAGACTCCATTAACTCAATTGATAAGGCACTAATCTACTTGCATTGGAGATATAATATTGTTGCATTGGTATATGTGAAATATTGAGATATTGCAATTGTCTAAGTTGGATTTGATTCTACATGCTATAAGCCTTCTTGTGCCCTAGGGGCGTCTTGATTGGCATTGTAATTTTCTTTGCTGTTATAAATTAATGCTACAGCCATTAGGGCTGCTGCAAAATAATCTTTCTTTCATCTATTGCTCACCATTCTACCACTAAAAATCACTTGCAAGATGTCATATTTAATCTACTAGTTGTTAGCTATCTTTTGGGTGGATTGTTTGCTGATTTAGGTGGTTAGAAGTTGCTGATGTAGCAACTGTTTGCTGCAGCCATTTCACTGTCATAAAAACTTGCTGATAACATCATATAACACCCCTCTAAACATCACCAAAGTTTTGCTTAAGTCATTGGAAGTTTAACTAGTCATTGCTAGCTTTGTTTCCATAATCTTGTACTTGATTTTGGTGGTTAGATTTGCAGCTATTAACTTCATTCATTGCTGATCTATATATTTCTATACGCTGCAATTTTGGGACAACAAGACTTCTTGCTGATTCCTCATTGTTTAAAGGCTTGGTTTATCACCTTTCGTCTTGTTCCAAGCAGGGCTAACATTGTTTTGCAGGTATCTAACACTTGACAACTATTTATCCTCTCACAAGACTCGTCTTCAAGCCTTTCCTCATCTCCAAACTTGACCTATGGGGGTGTTCATTCATCATCATCTCACTTTCCATCTCAAAACCCCTAGGGTCACTAAGATTCCCCCCTTGTGGTGATTGCATCATCACTAAAGCAAGGGGAGTGTCTATCTAAGGTGACACTGGGTAGGTACTCCCGTAGTTGTCTTACCTTTGTGGTTTGGGTTGGGCTTTTTCCAAGCTACAATTCGTGCGATTATAGTGCCAATAGAACCAGAGAAGCCGTGCCATTTCATAATTGGGGTAATAATAGCTAATATGAGAAGACTAGCAAAAGTTGTGATCATTTTACATTTTCTCCGTCAAACCCTACCTTGAAAAAGTAAGTTATTCAAGAGCTTTTTCTTGGGTTAGCAAGCCCCTAAATTTTCAAATTTTTTTTAGAGACATGTTTGGTCGTCTTTAAATAACATAGTGATCTGTCGTTCAGTGGGTCAAACTGCGGTCAAGGTAGAGTACATGTAGGAAATACAAGTGGAATCACATTGTTGGAAACCTTTGTATACAAAATCTCACTTCTATGTACCCTTGGGTATATAGGAAGTCTCCTAGGTATACCTGAAACCAACTTTAGATAAGCTAATTGTCTGTCTTGTTGCTATAGCACACCGAGAACAACACTCGGGAAGTTCACTCTTTAGTCCCTGGGTAGTCGAGTAGTATGTTCAAGGGAACGATTGGGCCTCCTTAGTTAGTGCCTTGAGATATTGGGCTGAGTACTACTGTTGGACCCTGCACATATATTAGAGATCTATAGCACTTGACACTCCCTTCTTCTCAAGACACGGTAACCTTTTTAAGTGAGCTCGCCTATGGTGAAGTCCTATTAACCACCTCATACCAACACCTCGGAAAATATGGCCACTTGCTCTATTATCGACAGATTGGATCACCTGGAAGCTCATCTTTAGCAAATTCAGTAGACCATAAGTGGTCGGGATAAGAAGTTGGACAACTTGGAAACAAGTTTGAATGAGAAGTTGGCACCTATGACACCTCAAGCCATACCAAAAGAACCTTGGAATGCACAACACATTGAATGACACCAGAAATAAACTTCTTTCTCAAGGCTATTTAGCCACCCGCAACCCTCTTCGGGTCCTCACAACCATAAACCAATGGATAATAACATATGGCATCGTTTTCCTGAGGTGGGCCTGAACAAGTTCGATGGTTCTAACCTGTCAAGATGGGTCACCTAGATGAAAAATTACTCCGCCCTCCATGGCATTATTGATGACATGATGGAACTAAGGGTGGGGGTCTTGTATCTAGATCCGAAACAATGGCAATGGCGGGAATGGCATAAAAAAGCCTATGCGGGCTACATTGCCTGGAGTTAGTTTGTTAAATCCATCCATGCACGTTTTGAGCGAGATAGTCACTGTTTAGGGTGGCTTACCAAGTTATGCAAAACATGCTTAGTCGTAGACTTTGTCATCTTTTGAGCAATTAGCCATCTGTATAGAGAACTTAATAGATTCTTTCTATAAAAAATATTTTATTAGTGGCCTCAAGGAGGAGATTCGAGCACAAGTTTGAATGCAGTGTCCCGCTACCTAGTTGGAAGCATCTCAGAGGGCTCTAGAAGCCGAGAGGTGATCAATGCACAAACCAAAAACCCCTCTTTCATTTCTTGCACTCACCCTTCCCAGGTTAACTCCACAAGCACAACCCCTACTCATCCTTTGAAAGTACAAAGGTTGTCTCCAGTAGAAATGGTAGACCACCAAAGGTGTGGACTTTAATATAATTGTGATGAAAAATATGCTCTTGGTCATAGGTGTAGAGAACATAAATTGTTCCAAATTGTTATGGCCACTTCGATCCCAACTGAAGACATAACTATCGAAGAGACATTAGATTTACTGATTGAAGACACCAACACTATAACTCGGGAAGATATCAAACCTCAATTCCCTCAGGAAGAACCCCTAATCTCCTTACATGCATTATTGAGCATTTCAACTCCACAAACCTTGAAACTTATGGGCTACATTAAGCATCGAAAATTCATAGTCTTGGTTGACAGTGGCAGTACTCACAATTTCATTCACAAGAGAGTGGGAGAAGAAACCCATTGTTTTGTACACTAGGTGCACAAATTTCAAATCATGATCTCCAATGGAGGTATAATGAAATGTGGGGAAAAATTCGAAAATGTGAAAATGTCAAACTCCAGATGGGAGACTATCGGCTCAAAACCCATCTATTTTCCATTGATATGGGTGGTTGTGATATAATATTGGGGGTGGAACGACTATGCACATTGGGATAGGTCACCATAACTATATATGAGTTTCATTGAAGAGGGTCATGTACAAACCCTTCGAGGGCTTTATGTAGGCTCTCTTGAAATAGTTAGCTCTCATCGTATGGATAAGTTATTAAAGAAAGGCCACTCTGGCATTGTTGCCCAATTTAATGTCATACAAGTTATGAAAAGTCTGACACAAGAAATCCACCCAGACTTGCAGCTGGTTCGTGAAAAACATCATCGGGTCTTTGAGGCACCCAAGGGTTTATCCCATTCTTGTGGTGAGCATGACCATGGTATTCCCTTGATTCCAAGAAATCACCACCAAATGTACGTCCTTATTGACACCCTTTTGCACAAAAGAATGAAATAGAAAAGATCATTCAAAAACTGTTGGAGGTGGGGGTCATACGTCCTAGTACAATCCCTTACTCATCACTAGTAGTCACAATGTTAAAAAGAAAAGCAATTGGCTCATGTGTCTTGATTTTAGGGTTCTCAATAAGTTGACGATCAAGGACAAATTTCCTATCCCAGCTATTGATGATCTCTTAGATGAACTTCATGGAACCAAGTTTTTTAGTAAGCTTGATTTGCGTTTAGGCTACCACCAAATCATGATGAACGAGACAAACATCCCTAAGACAACCTTTCAGGCACACAAAGGTCATTGTGAGCTTCTAGGGATGCCTTTAGGTCTTTGTAATGCTCCATCCACTTTCCAGAGCCTTGTGAACAAGATTTTCAAACCTTTCCTACGCAATTTTGTGTTAGTCTTCTTCGATGATATCTTGATCTACAGTATAAAACATGGGAATCACACATAGAGCATGTCGATAAGTCCTTGTAACTCTTGAGGGACAACCATTTATTCCTGAAGCGTTCCAAATGTGCTTTTGGGGCCCCCGAGGTTGAATATTTGGGTCACATTGTAAGTAAGGATGGAGTATGAGTTGATCCCAAGAAAGTGGTGGCCATGGAAGATTGGCCCCGTCCCAAAACACTGAACAACTTGCGAGATTCTTAGGACTTATCGACTACTACAAAAAATTTGTGAAAAATTATGGCAAAATTGTAGCTGCCTTAACTTCACTCCTTAAAAAAATGCCTTTGTTTGGAGYGAGGTAGCAAAACAAGCCTTTGTGGCTTTAAAGGATGCCATGTGCACTGCGGTATTAGTAGTGCCTGATTTTACTAAGACTTTTGTCTTGGAATGTGATGCCTCAAGTAGAGGTCTAGGAGTAGTCTTGATGCAAGAAGGACACCACTTGGCATTCRCTAGTAAACAATTGAGTGATTGCAATTTGGGAAAATCCACATGAGAAGGAAATGACAACTATCCTTCATGTAGTAGAAACTTGGCACCCATATCTCATAAGGAGACGTTTCAAGATCAAGACTGACCATCATAGTCTTAAAGTACTTCCTCGAACAATAGTTTCCTTCACTGAGCAACATAAGTGGGACACCAAGATGCTAGGGTATGATTACGAGATCATATATAAGAAGGGTAAAGAAAATGTTGTGGTTGATGCTTTAAGGTACACAACTGAGTATGAGCACTACATATCATCCCCAAACAGATGGCCAAACAAAAGTGGTCAACAAGTGCCTGGAAACCTATTTGAGATGCTTTGCTTCTGAAAAGATGCACCAATGGGCACATTGGCTTCCATTGGCTGAGTGGTAGTACAATACCACTTATCCCAAAGCTACTAAAATGACATCATATGAAGTTTTTTATGGCCAAAAACTCCCATCAATCCCTATGTTCTAGACACCTCTAAGGCTCAGGCAATAGATAAAACACTTCACACTAGAGAAGTCATTATCCATACCCTCAAGAACAACTTGGCTATGGTGCAAAATCGAATGAAACAACAAGGTGATCAATATAGATCCAAATGTTCTTTTGTCGAAGGGGATTGAGTGTTTCTTTGCCTGCAGCCTTATAAACTGACACCACTCAAAGACAAAGTTCCCCAGAAGCTAGCTCCCAAGTTCTATGGTCACTCAATGATGATCATACAATGCATTGGACAGGTGGCCTACAAGTTGGCTCTCCTAGCCCACTCCAAGATTCATCCAGTCTTTCACATGTTCTGTTTGAAGAAGGTTGTGGGATCGAATTGCAGAGTGCAAACCAACCTACCAGAACTTGATGAAGAAGGTTCCATTTGGCTCCAACCAGAAGCAATATTGGATAGGAGAGAGCGTCAGTGGTGCCAATGCACAATTAGGGAAGTACTGATCCAGTGGAAAGATATGTAACTAGAAGATGCCACATGGGAACCTACAATGGTTCCCCAACAATTTCCTCACCTTCAGTCTCAAGGACAATGCTGCTCTTGAAGGGGGAGGGCATGTTAGTGTCCTACCCTAACCTCCATTCTTAGGACACTTTATTGATGTATGAGGCCACCTTCCTTGAATAAGGCCTACTAAATAGTTAGTTAATAGTCACTCATTGTAAAAAGGGTCCTCTTGATTAATAAGGTCCAAATTACTTTGTAGGTCCTCATTATAAGTGGGCTTGTAGGTAGTTAAGATTTTTTATTGATAACTATATATGGAGTAGAAGGTTATGTAATGTTTTTTCAATATTGTTATTGTATTTGGAGCTTTTCTCTCGAAGGTTGCCCCCTTGAAGTGGCAAGTGAACATAGCTCTCTATTCTTGAATATCATTAATACAAGAGATCTTTCTTAGGGTTTATCTATTTTCTCTTGTGTTCTTTGGTTTTGCATGGCTATTCTATTAGATTCTATGTGATTTCTCTAAAGTTCTAGGGTTAAGTACATTACATACAAGTTGAGAGTTTTTGCATGGTTGGTGGTGTATTAGTGGGTTTCGTCCATGGCTAGGCTGGCCAAGAGTGGACTCTTCGATGGCTTTGACTAGCTTTCCATTGTCTGGAAACAGTTAAGCACATCTTTTGGGAATTTTTGTTTGTTAAGTAGTGTTGGAGGTTTCTTGAGGATTGGTACTTAGGGTAACTTTAGGGTAGGATTTACAAGTAGTTTGCATTGTTTGTGGATTGTCTCTCTCAAATTCGCCCTACAGTTGCAAGGATTTGGCATTGTTTGAGGATCTTTGTTGTGTTTATTCTTTCCAAAATTAGGTGCAAGGATGTCTTTTCCCATGAGGTTAGTCGTTTGTCTTCCTTTTGTTCTATGTGGTAGGATGAGGTACGTCATCAACACTTAGCTAAAGGAGCTCTTTTGATAAAAGATGCTTGATCTTTGGATCCAGTTGCTTATTTGATTTTATTTCAGCTTTTGTTGCTTTTAGGAAGGGGTTACGATCTCCATTCTATATACCCTTCCATCTTTTGTACAAATTTTTGTAAATATAAGAGGGATTTTTCAAAAAAAAGTTACGTTTATTGAGGATCATCACTCCCTTACTTTAGGGAAATTGAGGAGTTGTAAACAAGAGTTGGATTTGCTCCTACGAGTTAACCTCATTGCCTTCCATTGTGATGTTGAGTCTCTGCTAGTAGGGGTTCGAGCTTATATGCTAGCCTTTTAAGCATTGTTGGTCAGGATTTTCTTGGAAGCCCTTTTGTCTGCATGTTGTAATCATCTTGAATCACGAAGTACTCATTTGTTCTCTAATATATGAAGCATTTAAAAAAAGGATTAAAAACAACCAAGATTAGGCTTAGATCTTACCCCTCGAATTCTTTAACAATTGAATGCTTGCTACAACCTCCAATCTCACCTCCAAGCAGTGTTGCAAACATCGGCATCGGCAAAATATCACCGAGGGTATGAAAACGAAAATATCGGCAACATCGGGGAAAATATCGGAAAATATCAGAAAATGTCACAAGGATGAAAAATAAAGTTGTAAGAATGAAAATATCGGAAAATATCGCCGACCCTGATTTTGAAGATAATATCACCAACATCGAGATATTATCGAGATGTTGGTAACGCTGCCTCCAAGCTCTCAAAAATATACTCTCAAATTATTCCCTTTGGCCTCTCAAAATCCTAAGCAATGATGAGTGAAGTGAGTTAATGACAAATGGAATGAGAAAGGAAGAGGGATCAGGGCTTTAATAAGCTCTAAACCCTCTTCTAAAGAATGTGGGGTCTATTAGGGCCTTCACATAGGTCCCAACTAATAAAATTAAAAAAAAGAAAAGTTAGGCATTTTTTGTTATGTCTGGGGAGCATTCTCAAGAGTGCTCCTGAAAAATTCCAGGGACTGAGTTTGCAGTGTTGGAGTGTTCTCTCGAAAACACTCTTGATCATGAGTGTTTTGAGAGTGTGCTCTTGTTGTACTTCCAAGAGCACTCCAATAGTGATCTTGTCCAGATTAGGAGTGAGACAGCCAGGATTGCTCCCATGCAACATGGATACCATCATCTTGCTAAATACAACCATTTATGCCATTGGAGTTGCCAATCAATTACACAATTTCTTAAATAACCTTAAAGGTATTATTGACCATTTCTTTCTGGCCATTTGTCTTAGGATAATATGATCCACTCACAGTTAATGTAGTCCAACTTGACTCAACAACTCCTTCCAAAAATTATTGGTTTACTTTGGATCTCAGTCATTGACAATTAGCTCGTGAAATCTCTGAATTCTATAAATATTTTAAAGAAAAATGTCGACAATCTGACTAGCCATTAACATGGAAGGAATTCCGATAAAATGTGCATATTTAGTCAATGATCTACTATGACAAAACACTACCCCTCCCTTATGAGTTTGGAATACTAGTGATGAAATCTATCCTTACATCCTATTGATTTAATTGTTCTTTTACTTCATTGACTTGACTTATTAATTTAGGGGCTTCAGTATTTAGCCTGAATAATTCACCCCTTTTTTGTTTTTTGGTTTTTGGTTTTGCCTGAGCAGTGGAGAACAACAATTTTGTTAGGAGAGAGAGGGGAAAAATGACGATTTCTTTGGGGCAAAATTATTTTCTTGGATTCTCTATGATTTGGGCTTGATTCTACACAAATATCTCGAAATAACAATAGAATCCTAGGTATTATTTTGCTTATTTTAACACAGGTTTAACCTAATTTCTTTGGTCAAATCTTTGCACATTGAAGTTAGAATCATATAGTTTCAACTTCTGATTTTTTTGAAAAACCCACCTTTTTTGCACTAGGGTTCAATGTTCTTTCCACCGACATGCCAAAAGACTTGGACATTTTTGAGCTAATGGGAAGCTTGTTGAAGGGCAACGTGGGAAGGTCCAGTGTATGCCCAAAAGTTGTATATGGAGGTATTCACCATCTGAAAATCCACTTGGAAAGAATCCCTCCCAAAGATGTGGACCCTGTCGAAATGTTGCTCTAGACATTTCTGCACAAGCTAGGGCTGCTATTGAAACAATTTAGCAGAAAGAAGTAAAAAAACAAACTCTTTTCACTGAACTTGCAAGTAAGGGAATAACATGGAATCTAGCTCCACATCTTCCTTAGTGGGGATCAGAAGTGACATGGCTTCTAATGCTTCTATAGGCGAAGTTCCTGTTCCTAGTTCCACATTATTTTTCTTTGTTCCAAGAATTGAACTTGAGGCATATTATTCCATTTGTTCCATGGTTGAACAAAAGAAACAGGGAAGAGCATACAAGATTGTAGGCAACTGTTTCTTGTGGAGTGACATTACCATTTAACATTTCCAAAAACAACCCATTCTACTAGGGAATGCTTATGTTTGTTTATCTTGTTGGGCCTGGACATAAAACCTTTACTTACAATGAATTGAGGGAGCCAATTCTTCAAAATAGAAAATATTGTATGGTTAGATTGTAGGAGTTGAAGAAATCACGAGAGAAGACTGGTTGCAATTATGTTAGATAGTTGAATTGATGGGAAGGGCAAGACCTTGTTTAACATTTTAGTTTCTTCTTCTAAAGGGATGATTTCTATTATATCTGTCCCTTAACATCGTCCCTTTGAAGAAGAAGAAACGGGGTCCAGAAAATGGAGGGATATCTCTTCATCAGCAATCGGGGAACAACTACAGAGTTGGCTGCACTTGTCAGTGACCACTTACACTGCATTTTCAATGCCCACTTCAACAATTGATAAAAATAAATCACAAAGAAGTTCAATGCTTTCTACCTTGTTTGATGGATCAACTGATTTGAGGAACATGGTGCCTTTGGGGCAAGAGACAAGGGACTTAAGGAGGGTTCTGTTTTTGCTCTTGGTCCACTCATTTGACATGATAGTGCAACGGGTTTTGCGCGACGAATCTTGAATGTTTTGTAGGACCCCTTGCATATCTTGAACCAGTTCTGACAGCATTTCAGTTCTTAAGGCCTTAGATGTAGGGGCATTGAATCCTGCATAAAGAATGACAATAGCATTTATCGTGCTTTAACAATTAGGGTTCCTTGCCACATTGAATGGAATGGCTGAATAGAACCAGAAATTTTGTATTGCCTTCCTGGCTTGAGCATGCACAATTTCTTGCAACGTATGCCAACTAATGTAGGTTGGGAGCCCAGTTTGGTACGGGGTGCAAACAAGGCATTTACATTGCCCCCACTGGTGTTGGGAATGGGTGTGTGCAATATTTTGGTTTGAGGCTGGGCACCAGAACTGGTAGCAGCTGCATTTGCACATATTTTTGATGTTCTTGTACTGCTGGCTTGTGTAGGTGGCATAGCTTCTACTTCTTCCAATAATTTCCAATTCCATTTGCTGAACCTCTTCTTCACTTTCAGAATTGTCAAAAATGTCTCGCTGATTTTCTGTAATTGCTGGTGTATTTGATGAACTACTAACATGACCTATAGTTATATCCTTGTTTTTCTTTCCCGCCTTAGAGCTTCCAAGGCTAGAGCAGCTTGACGTTTTATAATTTGATCTACCTTGGACAGTAGGTTATAGTGCCTTTGGGGACATGACCAATATGGGACTTGAGTCGATTGATCCCCCCATTGTACATTTTACCACATATTTGCAGATGACAGTGCCTTTTTTTACCAATGTACAGTAGATTCAAGCAAATCTCGAGTCCTAGGCATTTGTGTTTCTAAAAGAGGATGAAAAATAGGACGGCTATTTGCTGTTACAGGGATGCAAATGACTGTTTTTGGTCCGAACAGAGGCTGTTACAGGTCTGCAAATTGTTGTTTTTGGTCCAGAAAGAGGCTTTTACAGGTCTGCAAATTGTTGTGTTTGGTCCATAAAGAGGCTGTTACTGGTCTGATTATGAATGCAGAAAAGGTCCACGAGCTGTGACAACAACAGCAGACAATTTCAGTCAAAGAATAGGGGAAAAACCATAAAAGCAAAAAAACAGTAAATATCAAAACCCTAATACTAAGCCCTAGAAAAAATAGGGTTGACAACTTACCAATGATGCCTGAACCTCATAACAGGCTTGAAATCTTGGAAGAAAGTTGAAGCCCTAGATGTGGGTCAAACCCCTAGCTGGTGTGCAGATGTTGAAAACCCTAGCTGCTGTTTTTCATGTTCAAAATCCTAGTCTCAAAACCTTATCAGTAAACTCTAGGAGAAACGGTGAAGAATGGTAAAAATAAAAAATGAGAAAAATATTGCCTTTATAGACTCCGACTCATGAGTTAACTCGAGACACGGTGTTTGGGGGCTTGACTTGATGAGTTTAGTTTGGTTCATTGCTTTTTTCTTGGACTCTGCAGATTTGTTGAGATTTTGGCGAGTTCTGGTGGGTCAACTTGAGCCTGAGTTAAACCCACTGAGTTTTGGACTCACCAACCAGTTTCGACTGCAAGTTAGGTAGACTCAATTGAGCTCTTTTTCTATTACTACGCTAATATACAAAGAATACTTTTGGGAATTAGTATAGGAGTTTTTTGCCTCAAGTGAACCTTTGGTAAAGGTTCATAGGTTGGTTGGTTGAAATGATGTCATGGGCTTCCTATATGAAGCCATTGATAGGGACAGAGATGTTATTCGGGCATAATATGAGGGACAAGATGAGGAGGGCAAGGAGAAGCACACCATGATATGGGATTTATTTGATGATAGTTGGAACAACATGCTCTATCATCCACTCCATGTAGCAGGGGCCTTCCTCCACTATGCATTGTTTTTCTCTAATCACTGACTATGATGGTGAGATTATTGTTGGATTCTTTATTTGTGTGGAGAGGTGGTGCCAGATCCAAAGACACATAGGGCCATATAGATTGAGTTGGAGATGTACAAGGTAGCTCTACAATTATTTGGTTATGGTATGGCAGTGTAGGGAAGAACAATTGTGTTGCTAGGTAAGCAATTTTCTTTCAATTTTTCCAGTTGTAATGTTCAATGTTCACATTTAAAGTTTTTTAATAGGAAGTTCATTATTTAGAAATTTAATTTAATTTAATTTGTTTTATCATGTTCTTTTATAGATGTATGGTGGGATAACTATGGTGGAAGAATGTCAAGTGCTATGTCAAAATTTTAGTGCTTGTAGTTGCAAGCACAACTATAGTGTATTTGAAAAAAATACTCTCAAAGGGGAACAAGTTGGAATATGAACACTGCAATGATATGGTGTATTGATGCTTGAACTTTTTGGATATAAACCGTGTAAACTATTTTGAAACGTTCGACGTTTCGATCAACGCTCTTTTTCCTAAATTTTTTTAGCTTTTTGTCCTCGAGGATGGGTGGAGTGTCCACTCGAAACGTCGGACGTTTCAAAATATTTTACACAGTTTATATCTAGAAAGTTCAAACATCATTAGGACTAACTGTGAAAACCTACACATGCGGATGCAATGTGTTTTTAGTACAATCTTTGGTTTTGGGTGAGGCAATTGTAGAAACCACTTGATGTAGAGGCAATTTGCTTGGATGAGATTGAAAACACTTTGATCTTTTGCTGGAGAGTGAGAGACCTATTACGGAGGATTCACATGCTTGGTGAGATGGGGAGGATGACTAGGTGTAGGGCACATTATTGCATTATCAATAGTCAGGTGCAGGGCAAATCGGTTTGAGGCTCCTCCAATAGACATTAAATGCTAAGATCCCCCACTAGTATGCCTTGTAGAAAGGGCAAAGAGCGATTGACAATTAATCTATGATATTCATGATTAGACATCTTATAATTATGAAAACGTATTTTCTTTTAATATTTATGTGACCATCTTTCTAGGATAGATCAATTTGCAGACTTTGCTCATTACATGAGGTAGATATTGAGGAGCACTTTACCTCTAGTTTCCATGTCTACTATGAGATTAGAGGGAGGTTACCATGTCTACTTTTAGCAACATCATTCTCGTGGGGGACTTTAATGCTAATGCCAAAGTCTTATAGGTACCTCTTCTTAATAGATCTGACGATGCCCTCTACCTTCAAGAGATTGATTCAGACTAGTGGGACTTCACAAGGTTTCAAATGATGGTCTCAAACCCCTCATAGTCTATGGGAGGCGCCATTTACAGCGAGGGGAATCACATGATATGCTACTCCTAAACGATCTTCTGTGTTTCCTTGCATCAAGAAACTTCACATGTTTCCCTCACAGTGGGGGGTGGAGGGGGAGGGGAGGGGAGACAATGTGGTCGAATGCCCTTATCTGACACTTTTAATCTCTGCACTGGTCCTTGTTGACCATACCCTTCTAACCTTCCCTTTATTTGTCTCCCCACAACCCTCCCCCTCAGACCACTATCTTCCTTGATTGGGAGTATGCTGACTCATACACCTCGCCCTTGATCGGGAGTATGCTGACTCATATACCACGCCCCTTTGATTGTTGCTAACTGTTATCTCCGATTTCTAGGGATAACTAGGAGATCATGTCTCGAGGCCCACAGGTCCTAGACATGGATTACCGAGAGCAGGATTGACCTGAGCGTGGCCCTAGAGGGCCCATCTTTCTTCTCTTTCATCAAACTTGTCTTGTCAATAACAACAACATCCATCACCTTCGGCTTGGACTTGTATCAGAGAAGACTCTTGCTCCATGAGGTAATTGGTCCAGGTATCATGGTATGTGTCATATTTGATCATTATAACCTTTAGATATATGCATCAAATTTCTTTTGTTTCCGACGATTGCTTGGATCTTACATTAACCCACTTGACCATGGTTGGGGGGATTGACAGGGTACCCTAGCAAGCTTGTACCCATAGGTTTTGGTTTTCCACCGAGGGATTTCCAAAGAGCCATCATCCGCTCCCGTCATGTCATCACTCTTACATCTTATCTCCCACTCATCCGCCCCATTCCCCTAGTCTGGACATTAGGATGATCTGTTTGTGGGGTTACACCTTATCTTGTGGGAAGAAGGGGCTAAAGGCCCAGAAGGTAGAAGCAGCTGGTAAAAGATAAAAGCCATAAAAAATGAAACCTAGAGATGCCTCGCCCAGGGATCCCCGAGAAGGGCAATAAAAAGCCTCTCAGCAAGAAATAAGAGGGACCCAAAGAAAAATAACAAAACAAGACCTAGCCAAGAGGATAGGGGGTCTCATCACGAGCCAGCCTATTATGTTCATGAATACCTAGCGGTATGACATTGCCATCATCTGGTTACCACGCCAGGGCAGTGACCTTTGGTTGCATGGCCAAGGGAAGGGGGTCTCATCACGAGCCAACCTTATCATCTCTGTGAAAGTATTTGTGGGTAACACTGCCAGCTCTGGTCACCACGCCAAGGCAGTGTTCTCTAGTTAGACCTTGAAATAAAATAAATAAGAAAAAGCAATAAAGAAAAGAAAGAATAAAGGCAATAAAGGGCTTGGAAAGAATTGCATCCATGACAGGTACAACTCACCTTCTATAAAGGCATCCACAGGTGAAATCGTACACCCCTGTCTTTCACTCTACCCGTATGTCTGGACATCCCTTGACCACATCACCTCGTGTTACATGGCTTGGATGATATCCTCTGGAGACTTTCCTTTTCTTATGGATGCTGGCCTAGTAGGGTGTTTTGTCTTTTTCTTCGGCTTTGTATTGTAGGTCATTGTAATATCTTTGAGCTATTGAATGATATATCAGGGGTTTCATGCATGTATTTGATAAAATTAATGATGAAATATGAGTGACATTGCTATGATCCCTGTGACTAATGAGCCCATGGAGGGTGAAGTTTTTGATGTGCAGGACCATGCCCGACGGACAGGTACCAGTTGGACCAGTACACATGGGGAGATGATTAGCTCGGACCTCCATGGGGCTGAAGAGCCTATCAGATGGTTGCTGGGACCCCATTAGGGGCATAGACAGGATAGTGATTCGTCGAGCCTTTGCATATGAGAAGAAGAAGGACGTTCCACCCAGGACACTTTGGCTGAACCCAGCCCAGGGGGTTGACCTACTTTAGATGGAACGTTTTCCTTTTGATGGCCAG
This sequence comes from Picea mariana, assembly GCA_032191745.1. Taxonomy (NCBI): domain Eukaryota; kingdom Viridiplantae; phylum Streptophyta; class Pinopsida; order Pinales; family Pinaceae; genus Picea; species Picea mariana. The sequence continues at coordinate 138,868 of JASDQU010103680.1, forward strand.
GACGTCACCTAGGAGGCCTTGATGTCACCTTGAGCGTGTGGCAGTCTGACAGGATGGCTGACACGTGTGGCAGCTTGGAGGAGCCCATGAAGGGCTAACGTTTGACTTCTGGATGCCGGATAAGACCCAAAAGGGCCTAACGTCTCCCTCAAAGGGGTTTGACGTCTCATTTTTGCTCATTTGTGTCTTTTACTTAGCAGTTAATGTAAAAAATAGTATGATTTTGGTTTGTAGCCTTGTCGGCTATTTTTAATGACCTAATTTTAATTAAAGGTCATGATACACTATATTTTGAGGATGTTTTTCCCTCATTTGAACATAACACAACAACTCACACTTGTGAGGTCTGTTTTTTGCACCCTAGTTTGGGTATTTGGTCTTTTAAAGGAGGTGCACTTGTTGATGGAAGGATTTTCTTGGCATGTTTGGCATTCCTCTTGAAGGATGGTTTACAACTAGGGTTTGCTTATGCTTTTCATCATGATATGTAAGTGTTTTTCTTGCAAAACTTCTTAATTGAATGGTTGTAGGTTATAATTCTTGCATTTACTTATAAATTTGCTGATTTTAAAACCTTAGGTGACAAGCACATAAGTAGGTCCTTGTCTCATGTCCCCTTAGAGAGAAATATTCAGCCATTGAAGGAGGAAGAAAGAGCCTAGCCTTTGCTACACTCTTCTCACCTCTTCCCTTAAGCTAGCTTTGATTTTAAAGGTTAAAAGGAGGGTGTCATCCTAAGCCTAGGTTATCTACACCTAGGGCTGTCCATCTTCTAGGGTTTTAGTGATAGAGCCTTGCCATTGCAACACTCTCCCTCACTTGATCCTCTTGTTTTATCTCTTCTCATATGCTAGCCGTTTGCCAAGTTTGACCTAAAGAAGGAGGAAAGAGCACGAGGCCTTGTTTAAGCAACACCAGAGTGAGCCTCTTTCCCCTAGGGTTTTGATTCTAGGGCCCTGCCATTGCAACACTCTAGAACCCTTCCCTTTTGTCTTTAGCCTATTACTCCTTCAACCTTGCGTCCTCTCCTTGAATGACTCCATATACCCTTAGGCACTGATCCTAGACACACAACGTTGAAGTGATAGTGTCCAAACCAACTCTCAAAACCTTAAATCTTGAAACCCTAACTAACTAGCTAACCCTAACTAGGCTGACGTCACAGTTGGTTATTCCATCTTGACGCAACAAATATTGATAATAAGCAATTAGATGATGGTTAAAGGCATTTATTGAGTAAATGATTGATTGAATATATTGTTTTTTACATCATCTCAATAGTTATTGATGAATTGATACTTCTACATTGCTATATTGACAAAACGTTGATCTCATTAATATCTGTTGTTTCATTGCTTATATCTAATTGTCAGATAGTCACATGAAGTACTAACCCATTGAGTTATAGCCTGCATATATATTGTATTGCTGTTGTCTTGTTCCGGGCAGGTGTTTTCATTTGGGCATACACTTCATTTATTGGCTGATTAGCTGGACTTATCTGACCTTTGGTGGTAACCTGTGAGGAGGAAACTTTGCCTTATTCTTTGTACTTTGGCCTCTTCAAAACCCCAGGTTGCCGGGGACGTCTCCCTTGGGTTAACCTCCCTAAATAGAAAGAACCTCCCCATTGAGGTGACATTGGGTGGGGAAGGTTCTTGTTACGCCAGTTTGACCTCTATCCTTTAGCCATTTAGCCTAGCTACAAACTATGCGATAACACTAACCGCCTCCAACACTTCTTGTCCCTCGAGACAACCACAACCAAATATGAGATTCTTTCCAAAACTCTCGCAGAAGCGATTCTTGACTCTAACCTTCAATCCACTCGACAGATCGCACCTACCTCCCCTTCTTGGGGTTTTTCCCATGAAACATTCGTTGGACGAAGATTGCAAGCACCACCTTTAACAAATCCACTTCGCCTTCACCCACGACTCACCTTCTTTCCTTGGCTTTTGAAATCCTAACGCTATCTCCTTCGCTATAAAAGCATGCTTTCCTTTCCAAAAGAAGACGTGAATTTTGTGCTGCCTCCACCATTCTACCAAATCCTTCTGGCACACCATTTTCCCTAGACAACATACCCTCGCTGCTAACTTAGATCCCTAGTCCATGTTCTCCCATACTATCTCCCTCCACATCCTTCTCGAGTAGACCCCTACTGTCACCCCCCCCCGCTCTTACCATCTTTTCTCTAATAGAGGCATCTAGAGTGTAGTTAGAGTTATGAGCATTAGTAGGGCAACTGATGAGGAAGGCATCAAAGCCGAGTTCCTAAGCATGGCATTCACTCTCTTGAATCTCACATTGCCAATCTATTTAATCATGTGGTCTACTCTAGCTTCTCCTAGGTATAGTCTCACCACATCATTTGTAACATCCCCGTTTTTAATCCTCGGTTTAACGATGTAATGTAAGTACAATGTATGTCCCGGGCTCGACCATGTAATATGTAAACATTGGATATCGTAATGATAAAATAAATGTAATGCTGACTGCGAGTGGAGACAGACGGAGTAATGGGGGGCTAAGTTTCCACAAGAGAGGGGGTGTCCAAGGGGTTCAAGGGGTAATTATTCATGGGTATTAATCCAAACCCAATTTCCTAAAATTATTGTTGAGTATGAACCTTCTAATTTCTTTATGAGTGTATCAAAGCCCAATCATTGAATACATGTAAAAGAGTTGATGTGAAAATTCACATCCCATAGTTATTGAGAGAATGGGGCTGAGTACAATCAACATTGGGGAATGTGAGAGTCAACTTACATGGGTAAAAGGGAAATTCAAATGGGTAGTGTAGGCAATTTTTACATGCAGGTTTTGGAGCAACAAGGGAGTGGAGAGTGTTGAAGCTTGAAGGCAACCATAGTGGGCATGTGTGGTAGCTTGTTGGAGTCGTAAATGCATGAAGTAGGTTGTTAGGCTTGTAGAGTGAGATTTATGTTGAGAGTTTTCCCTAGAGCAGTGAACTGTTGTTGTGAGTTTTCCTATTGTAGCTGACATCCTTGGAGTCCCCAACAAGAGGGATTCCTAGCCAACCTGTGTTGGAGCCCTAGAGGGAAGTTGGAAGGCTTGAGGGACTATGTGCAGTGAAGAGGGATCCCATTCCTTGGGTTGTGCAGGTTGAGGGGAAGAGAGCTGGTGGATTGGGATAGCTGTAGGAAAAATTTGTTTGTTGTGGGTAAAAATTGTGCTGTGAGTGGACAATAGAGATAGCCTCTCTTGTGGATTCGTAGCCCTAGCTGGGGGGTGATTTGCTGTTGAGATTTAGAGCAACAAATCTACGATTGGGAGGAATGTCCATCCCCTGTAGTCATTTGCACATTTGTTGTTAAAAGATAAGTGTTTTTCATCTTTGTTTCACTATTTTGTTTATGGGTTTTAATTGCTGTGTTTTTACTATGAGTTTAAGCAATTTATATGTTGTTGTGGGAATGTTAATTTAGCTGCATTCATGTTTAAAAAATGTTGTTAGATGCAAGAGTGTTTTTAGCATGCCACACTCCATTTAATTTTATTGGTATCATAAATTATTTTATGGGTTTAGTAGTGACGTCACTACATAATTCACCCAATCTTCAAATAGACGACTAACTCAAGTCCAAATTACTATCGAACAATCATGGTAGGGCACACATTATCCAAACTCTATGCTACAGTTCTCCACCTCAACTTTCAGATGTGTTGGAGAAGAGATGACTGAGAGCTAGAGGTTAGGTAGACTTCCCCTTGGAGTACCAGAATATGTACCACATCTTCATGCCCTCATTGAGGGTTGTCATCACTCGTCAAAGGTATTTTACTGTTTCGTAGACTTTTGGAAGGTATTCGACAGGGTACCAAGGGAGGCTTTGTTTCAAAGGCTTTGTGACATTGGCTTCTTAGAGACCTTGATGAAAACAATCATGTGATTCTACGAGTCGGTCTTTGGTTGCCTTTGTACAACACATGGTCTTTTTTTCTTCATCTAGAGTACTATTGGAGTTAAGCAGGGACGCCCTCTTATTGACTCTCTTTGGGATCTACATGGATGATTTGGAGTCCTTCCTTCATGAGCACATTCAAGACGATGGTGGGTGCCTTCTACACCATGTGCTGATATCTTTGCTCCTCTTTATTGATGACTTGATTCTTTTAGCCTCATTGGCGGGCTTGTAGAGACATATTGATGCCTTATCTAGCTTTTGTGACCTTCAACAATTGACAAACAACTTGGGTTAAACCAAGGTTATGATCTTCAATGCGTTGAAGGATGCTCACTCCACCTTTCATCTACTTCTAGGAGGAAGAGGTAGTGATCACCACAACCTATACTTACTTGGGAGTTGAATTTGTGGGGCTACGTTTTAGCATGCACTAGGCCATCCAATCATGATTCAACATTAGATATGGATCCCTTGTCATCCTCAAGAGACAATGCCTCTAGTGCTGATTCTAGGGCATCTCATCCAAGATGCACCTCTTGGATACCCTGATCAAATCCATAGTCCCTTATGGCTTAGAGGTTTGGGGGCCAATTTTAGTCTAGATCAAGTAGGCTAGGATGAAGAGGATCCTGACCATCCTTAGATGCATCGTCCGATGCAAGAGAATTGCCTCCTACTGCATTGTTTAGGTGAGTTCGAAGCCCATCCCTTCAGACTAGAGGTCATCTCTCGTCTAATATCTCTTCTTCTTAGAGTTCAGATCTTCGGGGATTCAAAATCCAGGGTTGATTGGTATCCCTATCTTGCACTTTGTTCTTCCGAGGTCATTACATTAGTTGACCCCCCTAGGTGTGCTTGCCATTGGTTCTCCGAGGCTTCCCGACCTTTACAATCGGTGGCTATCTCTTTAGAGCAACTGTCCCCTTTTAGGTACTTATTGGACGCGTCAGGCCATCTCCTATCGGCTAAGTAGGAGTTCAATCACGTTTCTATTTGGGAGGATATTTATAGAGTAAATCTAGATCACTTAGATAACACCTTCAAAGGGTCTTGACTTGAAGTTGGATTTTTACCAAAGGCACCTTCTAGAGTTGAGGGATGGCCTTATTGCACGCCTTCCTTACACACGTAGACATTGGATGCATGTCCTTAGGATTCCCTTCGGTTNTTTTTTTTTTTTTTTGGGGGGGGGTTGGGGTGTTCAAAAACTTCGAGTTGAGATCAACCAGCTTTAATGGCCGGACAATATTTACTAGCTTTTCCATGTACATGAGCTAGAGACAAAGGTACATCTCATTTTTTGTTGCCCTCTTTAGTGAGATTAGTGGTAGACATCGTTGTTTATTTTAGGATTTGGGAGGTTTCCTTTCCACCTTCTTTTGCTATCTCAACTAGTGTTGCCTTGCTCTCTTCGTGAGAGAGGTTATCGGATTTAGATCTTAGATTTTAAAAGTCATGCCTCAGCTAGAGGCTTAGGAGGATCACCTCTTATTTCTTTGTTGCCCCCTCTAAGAGGAGCAACAAACAACCACTAGAGACCTAGTATACCTCAAAGCCCAGATCAGTTAGACCTCGCGTCTCCTCTCACTCCCTCCCCCAAGAGGTCAACCATCTTCCTGTTGGAGTCCTACGAGGATATGTCATTACAGATCTTAGTGTGCAAACCATCATACCTACAAATGGACTAGCTCCATGCAACCCTATAGTCGGGCTCCACTCGATCAACACACTACTCACTAGGTTTAACTAAGCACCCAAGTTTTTATCATGGGTTTCTTCCCATTGGCCTTAGATGTTAGGAGTGTTGGGATCCCTTGCTCTTGTGCCCCCTGAGGATCATACAGTCCGCCCCCCTTAGTGTCAACAACTTCCAAGAGGATGTCATCTGCCACTGCATTGGTCCCTACACAGTTCTGGATGACTTCAATGGTGAGCTTGCCTTTCAGTCTCCTCACTCGTCCTTGAACTCCAATCAACCTTGATATATTTCTAGAACCTTTTAGTTTTAGCACTTCTATTGTACCAACATTGTATCCTATACTCTCTCTTTTAGCTTTTTAGCTTTCTTTAGCTAGACATGTTGAGGCTAGTCTCTAATTGGCTCTTAGATCTTAGAAATTATTATCTTTCTTCTTTTAGCATCGTTCTAGGAGATGCCTTGGCACTCCCATTCTGTACCGACATTGGGTGTACTTTTTTAGTCCCTTTGACCTACTTCTGTGGTCTTTTATTGGACATTAGTGAAATTATCTTATTTTATCTATCGGGGCTTGGACATGTGCTTGTCAACCTTTTTCTGAAATTTCGACAAGTGGAGCCTTGCCTTGTAATTAGAGAGGGCATTTGCTCTGAGTGTTTACTTTAGAGCTCTTCTATGGTTGCTACACAGATTACTCATTTACTTTTAGGGGAATCTTTTTGCGTCCCCTTCTTCTCCTTGGCTATTATTAATGGTTGTATTTTCTCAACCCTTTGACCTATTTTGGTCCTTAGTGGACATTGATATAAATTTCAATTTTAGTGGTTTGCCCCCTGAGGACTATTTCATGTGCTCAAGCAGGTTGCTTCTGATGTACGACCTCTTTGGGCCAATTGTAATGCTTCTTTTTTAGCTCTAAAGAAGCACATGAAAAAAGGTGTAAATTTTAATAATATTTCAGTATGGCTCTATTGGAATTTGGAACATATTCTTTATATATATATATATATATATATATATATCTGTTTGAGTGTGTGTTGGTTATATTTTATTCTAGATTTATATCTATGTATGGGGCGGACTGTGTGTGTGTGTGTAACACTTATAAACACTTGTTGAAACAGTTGCAATGACAAAGCATTTTGAACATTTCTCATGCTGTTTCAACAGTATCTCTAACATTATTCCATTATTATTTGAATAATATTTTAACAATATAATGTTGTAAATTTTAATTATCTTTACATATACAGGAAAGCTATTCCTTTATATATGTATATGTATGCGTGTATACCTTTATATCTGTGGATAAATAAGTATGTGTATTTATGTTGCATATATACAGAATTTTTACAGACATACACTTACATGTTTGGAGTCTGGACATACATGCAAAGTGCAAATCTTTGCCTTGATATTTTGTTTCTATGCCATGTTTTTGCATGGGCTTAACACAGGTCTGCTTTCAACCTCTATGCAATTCTAAATTTCTAATCTGCACCCCATGGCTATTCTTTTCTTCTTTTTAATCTTTCAGTTCTCATGTACTTGTATTTTGCCAACCATATTTTTGCACGGGCTTAATGTAGATCTACTGCCTACCAGGCTACCACTATATGCAATTCTTATCTGTTTCCCATGGCTAATCTTCTCTTCTTTTTACTACTTCAGTTCTCATGTATTTGTATTATGCTGTGCAAGAACTCTGAAATATTATGCCCTTGCTTGTTTTTTGGACTTTGATATAAGTCATAAGTTAAAGAACATTTTTCTGCTGGATAGAAATAGTGGAGCTAACCTGTATTTTTCTCATGGCAGATGATAGTGGTGAGGTCCAATCTGGCAGACGAGTATATGCAGCTGAAGCTGCAGCCTCTGGTACAAAATATAATTTTATTCGAATTTAATATTTACTCTATATTATATTTTCCTTTGACCCGAGTTTTTGGTTCCTTGCAGCAAAATTTCAGCATGGCCATGCTCCCATTGTTGCTTCTGGTGGAGCAAAGAGAGAAACAAACATGGCCATAGACGTTAATGGAATAACTGATTCCTGTTTGAGTAAAAGTTTGGGACTAGAGACTAGTTCATTCATCCCGGTATGAAAATTGTAATTTTTTAAAAGTTGGAGTTTTTAACATCAGTTCCTGTACTGTTGGTTTAATTAGAAGATATGTGGATATTCTCAGAATCCTGAAAATTGTAATTTTTTAAAAGTTGGAGTTTTTAACATCAGTTCCTGTACTGTTGGTTTAATTAGAAGATATGTGGATATTCTCAGAATCCTAGGATTCATGCATAGCTATTTTGAATTTATTCTCAAACAGATTTAGGACCATGATCGGGGATATATTTTACTTCAACTTAATTAAGAATGCCTATCAGCTTCCTCATGAACTTGCACTCTTGCTTTTTTTTTTTTTTTTTTTTGTGTAATGCAGAGGGGAGAACATGCAGATTCTGAAAGGGACTGGAAGACTCTTAATGACATGGATATTATAGAGGCAGTCATGCAGCAACATCTGACATTTACAAGCATCATGAAATCTCGGGTTACAAAGTTGCAGGTAATGTCTTTCAATTTGAGACTGTACTAACAGTCTCTGAAGATGTTTCATTGCATTTGTGCTACTGATCTAACAACTCTGAAAATGTAATAAATTTCAATTTCTGGGCCTTCTGTTAGTTACCTTTCATTGAAAATTATTGATGGAGTTTGTAATGCCAAAACTTTAGTGTAAAAATTTGGTGGCTAGATTTCTTCAAGAAGCCAAGAATCAAGAGATCAAGGGCTTTGCCAAGTTTCAGCTGGCCATTAAGAATGTTCATTGAGAGCTTTAAAATATCTTATTTCCAACTCATACAAGATCTATTGGAAAGATCGCTTTTTAGATTTAGCATCTCCAACCAAAGTCACATGAAATGGGGAAACAATTTCAGTTTCTGAATGAGTACAAGTTTCAAAAGCAATGCTTTTGTTATCACCCTAAGGGGTAGATATATGGAATTGAATGTATATGTAATGGGGTTAAATGTATATGTAAAGGGGTCAGCCTAATAGGGGGCATATACAGGCCAACCCCTATTACATATAAATTTATCCCCAATACATATATATCCCCGTTAGGGTCATAAGAGCTTTCAAAATTTTAGGAAATGGGGAATGACATTAAAATGTTTAAAAACAAAACCTCTATAAAATATTTCATGCCTCTCAAAAAAAATTAATGTAATTTTGTTGTTTTATGTTTATTTAGACAAACAAGTCATACATGGGTCCCATCCCTTTGGGGCGTCTTTCTTTTATATATATTTTTTCATTTTTTCCCTCGAAAACACATCATTCTGGTGTTTTTGGACAAGAAAGATCTTGGAAAGGAAATCTTCCTTGGGGAATTTCTGTTAGCTTTTAGGTTGCTCTGAAAGTGTTTACACCATTCTAGGGGTGCCTTCATGTTGTGTAGGGTGCATGGTGAAACCATAGCCCCTTAGTTGTATCTTAGATCTTTTACTTGATGACATTTGGAGAACTTTCTGTAGGTGGTTGATTGAGCTTGGACTTGGTGCTAGATATGCCACACTCCTTAATGAGGTGGTTATCTTATGTGGTGTTGATATCTTCTACATGGTGTGCATGTTGAAAGTTCTTATTCTCCAATAGCAGCTTGTTTGCTGCCTGTTCACGTCCAATATCATGACACCACATGTTTATCAACACCATGTCTGAAACAGTCAAGGAAAATAATGAGCTCTGTTTCTCAAATGCAGTGTCATCCTCTCCTCTTTCTCTGCCATGAGTACCCTCTAGATCCATGACTAATGTACAGGGATCAATACCAGTTCTCTTGGAAGAATTCACCAGTTCAGGATTACTCACGAGGGTTCCCTTCAATTCGTCTTGACGAAAACCATGTGATAGAAGAGTAGATTCCCTTTTCAAATGACTGTCGAGTACCCTCTTTCGCCCTTCTTTATGTTCTGAAAAGCCTGGAAGATTTTATTTGTGGTGAGGTACTTCCTCATTTGCAGAGTTGACTGTAGGTTCTTTGTGATCAGCTAGTACACAGAAATCAGCGTGTTTAGAAGTAATTTGATTGCCAGCATCTTACAAGCTCAGATTCTCCCCATTCTCAACTTTTTTCAAGTTTTTGCTGTCATGTTTGCCTCCCTGGAACTGATGCCCCACCTGCTGACAGCTTTCCACAATGCCTTCTCTAATTGTCCTTTCATATAGGCCAGAGATCCTTGTTGGGCACACTCTCTGAATGCCTTGCCAGTGAATCATTTTTTGCTCGCTGAAATATTCCATCTGCTGAGGGCCTTTGCATATGAATATCACAGCCACCATGTACTTCTCTGAGAGGGTAAACTATCTCTGAGCATCTGCAACCCTTGGATCATAGAATCTACATCTTTGATCTTCAAAATCTCAAGCAGGTATCCAACAACGTGGTGGGTAACAGGTCCATTTCCATTCAGATTCTTGCAAAGGCAAATAAACTGTACTCTTTGCTTCAATCATAGCTAATGAGCGATCCTAGGGAGTCCCTGATTTGGGCCAGGGTTTTTTCTCCCAAAAGTGCATGGGCAGATTTGGGAGTCGAACCCAGATTGTAGTCAAAGAGATTGACGTTGATCTTTGGTTAAAATCTGGATTCCCAGGAGCCATGAAGAGGCTTGAACACCCCCAAAACCAAGGGCCTTCTTTTAAGGTCCGCTTCTTTTCTACATAGGCTAGTTTTTTATTATATCATGATTTTCTAGGAGCTGGCTTTGCATTCCCACTTTGTATCTCACACTATTGTACCTAGTAGCCCCATTGACTTATTTATGGTTATTTATTGGACATTAATAAAATTATCTTATCTTAACTGCTTGACTTGAGAACAAAACAATGAAAAAACGTTTATCACAGAATTGAATGGTGAAATCTCCCCCCTATTTGGCTTTCAAGCAATCCCTGCTGATGGCTAGAGCAAAGTTTTAAAACTCGGACTCCGACTTAGAACTGCCTGAGGGTCCGCTCGGGCTTGACTTAGACTTGGATCAGAATCATGAAGAAAAATGAGGTCCTACGAGGCTGCCAACTAAGGTTTGTCTTTGACCTTGAGATTGGCTCTAAGTTTCAATCTTCAAAACTGTCCTTTGCTGTTTTAGGACAGTAAACAGTTTAGTAACTTTCTGCCCATAGTTTTTGTAGGTTAAGTGTTCTTTGAGGTGCCCTTGCAAGTGTTTTAGAACTGGTGGTTAGCACATGCAATAAATCTCAAAACAAGTAACACTTCCTCTAGATCTTAACAACACAAGTAAGATGATCTACACTCTAAGCATGCATGAAATGAACACATGTATTTTTGGTCAATATGACCCTGGATAAAACCCCCCCAGGGAAAACCAGTTTGGAATGGAGGTATATATAATTGGTGTCTAAAGCATGAGATACAACAATAAATACAATATGATGGAACCTGTATACAAAGCAAGCTCCTCTCGAGACTTGCCAAAGGAACCACGAAGAAATGCACCCAAGACTAGTGCACCTCTTCCTCTTGTTGCCAAATCCACTGAAGTGAAGCGCCCTTGACCTTAGATGCTCTGAAGAAGAATTCCTTGCACACAAATGTGCTCTTGTGTGCTACCTCTCCACTGAAACAAACAGATCTAACTTCCTCCAACTGTAGCTCCTCCCTGCTAGGTGTGCGCCCTCCTCCAAGCAAGTGTGATTACCACTAAATAATAGGGTCCCTAGCTCCCATAGCTCCTCCATGAATAGAAGCGCCCAAGCTGCCCTCTTCCAATGCCTCCAACCTCATGCTCATGCTCCTCCTCAAGCTCTCCAAGTGAACATAAGAGTGAATGAGCCTCCTTAGGCCTCTTGCGCCCTTCTTGAGCAAATCATAAGGAAATCTAAAAGTGAATGGCTAGGATCATCCCAAGCCATTCCTAATCAATGGTTGAGTTCCCACTTTGGGTTAAGTTCCCTTAGTTTACTTTATGTCCCTCAATTCACCCACAAAGTGAATTAATAGTCAGTTTAGGCTAAAATGACCAAATTTCACTTTTGACTTAAATCTCCTAAGTCAAAGTGAAATTAGACATGAAGTACAAAGTACAAGAGTACCAACATCTCCCTCTTGTGGTTAGAGGCTCCAAACCACAAGGGAACCACTTCCCGAGGTACACCAAAACTCAACAAATCAGACCAATGTAAAGTTTATGACTTGGTTTACTAAAAAATACATAAAACATTAAAAATTTAATGAAAAAAATATATTTTTAAAGATTCCAAATCATTAAAGACAAAATATGCAATGTTTGCTTATGTATATACCATGTAAGGGTGAATATATCAAGATGGCACCAAGTGCAATACATATATGAAACAAAATACATAATCAATGAGGCTCTAAATGGCCTCTAGACTCCAAAAAACATGTTACAAGCTACTAACCCATTACATATCATTGTTCAACATGATCCATCATCAAACTCATTGTCACTGCTAGAAATGGGATCCTCAGCATGAGCTACAGGACCATCCTTTGGTTCGGACTCGTTGGACTCCTTAGGGACATCAACAACTGCAGTAGTAGTACTAGTAGAAGTATGAGTAGTGCCTATGATGCTTGGTGTGCTTCTCCTACTAGTCCAAACCAATCCAGCCCAAGACATCAATATCAGGATCAAACTCTGTTGAGTGAGTCTCTACCCATTCTGAGGTTGGATTAATATCATCCAACACAACGGAATCTGTATCACATCTTTTGTTCAGCAACTTGAGCAGTTATTTTCATATTCTGGAACTCCTATTTTTTAAGAGTTGGGAACTGCTATTTTTGGCATGTCTATTTTAAACAGGTCTATATTTGGAAGGTGGCATGTAGCAGAAGAGCAGGATGACATTTGCTGTCTTTTGATGGTTCAGTGGACTTGTTTTTAGTTCTGTATAGTTCAGTTTGCTAGAATTCGTAATACTGCTAAGTCTGCATGTCTTACTGTGTGTCGAGCAAATTGCTTTTTCCGCCAAACAGTGCTGCAGCTTGTTGGAAATTGTGTGGGTATGGACTCAGCCAAGTTGGACCAGTTTGTACACCTAACCAGTCACTTGAGTGAGTTTGGAGGCTGAGTGAATACCCTCAGGTCAAACCAGTCAACTCGGCCGAGTTTGAGTCCGAGTTGACCAGTTGTTAGAACTATGGGCTAGAGGCTATTGTATCTACAGATTAGGCCCAAATTTGACCAACATTGTAGATTCTCCCGGATCATGTATGATTGGAAGTGGACTACTGGCAGATCTGGGGACTTCTCCATTAAAAAATGTCCTCTGTCAGAAATGGCTCCTTTGCCACCTCGCGTGGAGTTGGGGTGTGAATGATGACAACTCTGAATGAGCCCCATGACTCCATTGAGCTCAGGGATCTGCTAATTTGAAACCAGAGCAGGTCTCCTTCAGAACAGGCAGTGGCTAGGAAAGAAACCCTAGCTGCATATAGGCTGCTTCTTTGTGAAGTCTCCCTTCATCTCATCTCCTCCAGATCATGTATATGCTCTTGTGTCACGTTAATATTCAGAGTTAGTAGTTTTTTTAAATTGCATTCTATTGACTTTTAGCTAATGTGGTTTGTCATGAAAGGCAGATGTAAATTCTTATTATCAATAGGGGCTAGTTGACATTTATTATTCTTCTTGGAGATCATGTTGATGCACTGTAACAGGGTAGTTGCTTTTCTTTGTAAGGGAAAGAAGCATCATTAATGTTGGAATAAATGTTGGTGCCTTTGCTGGTGAATCTTTTTTATTTTAGAATGGGAGTGAATGCATACCTCTGGTCTTAGGTTGTAGAATTTTGATGTTGGGCCAGCGGGTTTTTAAGCTTTTTCCCTGATGATGCATATGGGAGAATGCTTATAAAGTTGGAAATTTACTTTAGGGTCGAATCACTGCTAAGGTTTGTGGATCGTGTTTCTTAGATGGTGCATTCTTTTTTCTCAGTTGGAGAAAGAATTGAAATCCTTGATTTTGAGGGGAATCTTTAGGCAACTCAAAATGTTGACTGTCATCTTTCCTTGGGAAAACATAATTGTTTGCTTGAATAATTTGAGTCTCTGGTCTGGAACTTGTGTCAGCTGTTAATATTCAGAGTTATTAGCTCTTTTGGAGTGCATTCTATCGACTTTTAGCTAATGTGGCTTGTCATGAAAGACAGATGTAAATTTTTATTATCAATAGGGTGCTAGTTGACATTCATTATTCTCATTGGAGATCATGATGTTGCACCGTAACAGGGTAACTGCATTTTCTTCCTAAGGGAAATACACATCATTAATGTTTTTAAAGTCCTATGATCACCGAACCCAAATTCTGACTCATGTTTAAGATACAAAAGGCACTTGGATAATTTACATTTTCATGTTCAGAATTGGTTTTAATTCTCAAGGGACGATGATCTCCTCTCTATTTCTTGGGTTGCTGGTATCATGATGTGTTCTGGAGAAAAAATTTGTAAACCATGTGTGCAGTATAGACCACATTTACTTTCTGAACGTGCTTGTTTTTTTTATGTGTGGATTTTGATAGGCAATAAGGAGGTTCTGGGAAGGGACTAACCTGAAAGGTGCTCTCGAGGCGATGGGGAAAATGGGTGATCATTCTGTAGGTATTCTGTGTCCTAGCTATTTTAAGCATATTACATGGATTACATTTGGTATTCCTTGTTTGTTTTATTTGAAAATTTTGCATGTTGCTTCTTAATTTTTGGTATAATTCTTCTCTGTTAATAATTGTAGCTTTATTTGACTCTCAACTTTTACTTTTGTAACATTGGCCATAAATATGCAACTTGCAGGTCCTGGTAGATGTAGTAAGTGTCCTGATTGAGAGGACTGAAGTTTTCACGCTGGAGATTTGTGCAGTTATCCTTCCATTGCTTACTAATTTGCTTGGTAGTGAGATTGAAAGGTATTTATGGTTTTGCAGTACATTGTTGAGTTGTATGGAGCTTATTCATGTGATTGTTTAATTTTGAAAAAAAATTGGATAGTCAATCAGTATATATATTACTAGCATGGATGGAAGTCAAATTTTCACGATTTAACAATTAATTGCAGTTAGGGAGGCTTCCTTACATCATTTTGTCTATAGGTAAAAATTACAATAATATGTTTGGGACACACTTCATTGCACTGATGGTATATATTCTTGTTAAAATGAATTTTAGGTACCTTAACGTGGCTCTAGGGACATTGTTAGTTCTGGTGAGAAGTTTTGGTCATGTCATTTGTTCAACAAGGTTGGCATCTCCTTCACTAGGAGTTGATATTCAAGCAGACGAAAGGTATTATTGGCATTTACTTTATGGATAACTCGTAGCATGGGTATAATTTTGATCTATACTATGATTATGACGTCTGATGGCTGATCGTGTCATGGTTATAGGCGTGAGCGTTGTAAAATATGCTACAAAGAACTGGAAAAGGTCAAGCGGAGTCTTGCACCCTTAATAAGGTGCGTTGGCTATCTATATTGCTTCCCACTTTGGAATATGGGTTCCCCCAAAAGTTTCTGTTACTAAATGTTTTATTCTAGTTACATCTAATTTTATTATGTCCATTTGTTACAGGAAGAGTGGACCTGTTGCTCAGTCTGCACAAGAATTAAGTGTGACTCTTCAAGAAGTGTAACTGTTAAAGATGACTGTTCAGAAAGTGTGAACTGTGACACATTATAAACTGGCATTCTTCGAAAAGATTTTGGGGCGTTTCTATTACATGGTATTGGATCCGCATAAATGAACTAACTGTTTTTCCTGCTTCCGACCACCTCTGTATTTGTACATTGTACATAGCTGTCTAGTAAGGTAAAGGTGGCATGTGAAGTACATAATTTGGTGCTGGTTGAAATTTCAGCCAGCGTTTCTCCCTTGTTCAGAAGTGCCCTCTAGCAACAAATTTTGTAGTACAGGAACTATATTGTTTTATTATCTGCGATATTCTTTTCACACGCAGATGCAAGAGGTTACAGTTGCAAGTAGGATGTTGGGAATCATGAACATTCATATCTTGACTAAAATGGTCTTGTTTATCAGAACGAAATATCCAAGTATAATGCATTATCTGTAAATTACTAAATTTAGATGCCTTAGATTTTCATCTCTAAGTAGTCTTGGTAAGGAGCCTGAACTTTCTTATGCTTAATTCTAGCCACAGTGAGTCATTTGAAAGAGAACTTTTGAGCAGGTTTCAGTATTTGCCGCTAATTATTATGCGCTTTTCCCGACTAAAACTTATTTGCCCACTTGTTTTTTTAATTAAAACATACGTTTGCTAGAACATTTAACGAGTTGTAAAAAATATCAAGACAATACAAATTCTTCAATGCCTAAATAAATTACACTTTACACTGCTTATGAATTATAAGAAGCAATGAAATTAAAGAACATCGATATCCATTAATAATGTAGGGTATTTGATCAATATTTTTATTTGGCATATTTTATGTGTTTGAATTATTTTGCACATAAATTTATTATTTTGTAATAATTTTCCCAGTTTTCAAGTTATTTTTATGTAATAAAGATTTTATTATTATTATTATTTTTTTTTAAATAAGGTTTTCCCACTATCTTTTATATAGCTCTTACAATTTTATTAATATAATATAATTTTTGTTTTTGGAGAAGTCTTCATCTATGATCTAAATAATTTGCAGCAGTTTGGAGGGTCCTCGTTATTTAACTATTTAACGTTTTTTTAGTTCTTTATTTATGCTATTGTTAACTTTTTATTCCATTTATAGTAACACACAATTAATAGATTATAATTGAACAATTACAATACTATAATTTGTTTACAAAGCTAGCAGAACAAGTGAGGGTACAAAGCTTAGTGAAGGTACAAAGCTTCTTCAATTGAAAGTTAAATATTGAAAAGAAAAAACAATTTAAAGATATTATAAATTCTATATTCAATTTAAATAACAAAAAGTTATAAGAATTCTAGGGGAGGATGTTGTAGGAGCATCCCAGGTTTGAGTAATTTGGAATCAACCAATTTTTTTTTTTTTTTGAAGGTGGAGTGTTGAGCATGGCAAATTGTGGAGCCTAGCAAAGTATGGACACAATGCAGAGTGGAGGGTAGAGCACGATAGACTCCTAAGTACAGTGGAGTGTGGAGCATGGTGATCTCCTAAGTGGAGTAAAGAGTGTTGAGGGTAGAGCTTGTTGAGATTATAAGGGTCAACAAAAGAATCGATGGAGCCAAATCTCACACAAATTCTGAACCAATCTCCTCACAAGTTCACTAGAGAGAGATACGTTTATTGCGCTAGAGGGAAAGTGTAAAACACAAGTAAACGTGTTAGAAACAAAAATGCACAAGTGTGTATAAGAGATGGATGCTAATCACAAGATAGTGCTAAAATTAAGTTCTCTTAGGCTTATGACACTTTGTATTTTAGACCAAGAGGATCACAAGATGAGATAATACAAACTAGAACTTGAGTTGTGTAGAAATACACAAGCCAAGTGAGGTGTCCATTCAAGAGGGGGAGGTGTATCTTCAAGTGGGGGCCATGGGCCACAAAACAAGGGCACAAACTTTACGAGGGTATTGAACTTACATATCAAGTTTGATTAGGTTGACCTTAACCATAACTAGTAATACAATAAAAAAATAAAGAATATGACCTTAGCTATAATTACAAGTAATAGCGATACATCCGTTGTGGTCATATGTACATATTACACTAATAATTCCAATAGAGCATGACAACCAACAAGGAGTGAGCGGAGAAACCCTCTCGTATTTTCCCCTTGACATCACTAGTTTGACTTAGTAAGGTGGGGAGTGAGAAGAAAGGAAAATGTTTTAATTAGTCTCATTGAATTTGGATTATATTAGATAAACCTCATTCTTGTGGGCTAGCAAGGCCCTTGTCAAAAGAGTTGTACACCTTCCAACATTGTGCCATTGAAGGCTTGACAATGGTCACATAGAACATGAACATATATTGTACATGCATTGCCCTTTACATATTTTGAATGTAGTGTTTGGCAACCGAGAAGTTGGGTATGTTTGAGGTTTTGGTTGTGATGCTTGTAGTTATCCACTTCTAACTTGGGTATAAATTAAACTCTGGAAAACAAAGAAGGGACTTGTGTTATCTAAAGATGTGTTAGGATATATTGTAAAAGAGTTTGAGGGCCTTGAGAGATTGGCTTTGTGTTTGTAATAATGCTCGAGAATCTTGGCCATTTGTTGTTAAAAAAAGAGTGTGTTTATTGATTCTTGTTGTCTAGATGTTGTGTAGTTAGATATTGTTCGTGCTTTCACTGTGGACTTTGATTTGCAAGCCTCATGTTTGCATAATTTGGTATTAGGGTTGAAACTTGTAGCCTAAGTTGTGGTAGTGGTTGCATTATTTGGTTTGAGAACAAAAACTTGTAGCTTGAGTTGTGGTAGTTGCTACATCATTTGGTATCAGAGCATGGGAATCCCACATGTGAAGGCAATTCAACAAAAGTGAAGTAGCTAAGTAGAATTGTTTGAGGAATTATGCGAGTTTATAGAATGGTGAACAAAGGAGGCATTCAGGTCGAAATAGGACGTGGAAAACTGTTGAGGAGGCCTCTCAGGCCCTTGTAATAGTCATCATATATTATGCACTAGCATAAAATAATATGTGAACACATGTATTAAAGTAAGTAAATGCACGTAGAGGATAAGTGCAACCTAACGAAGGATTATTTGGAGTGGGTACAATCACTCCAACCATCTCTCTATTGTATAAATGCTCATGAAGATGGAATACAAACTCGGTTGATTAACCTTCCCAAACACTTCTCTTCTTTCGTGAATACGTGCTTGAATACGTGTAATCTAGAGGATTCCAACAATGGTGTTGTTGCCTCCTTCATTTGATCTGGGTGACAAGAAATTGAAAAAGATGGAGAGATAAGAAGATAAACAAAACAACCTAAAAGATGGAGAGATAAGAAGATAAACAAAACTTGCAAGCGAGAAGATTCAGAGAGGTAGGAAGATAAAAAAAACTTGCAAGCAAGAAGATTCAGAGAGGTAGGAAGATAAACAAAACTTGCAAGCGAGAAGATTTGCTCATGAAAGTTGCTGGGTTTGGCTCGAGAAAAGTTCTGAAGAACATTGATTGTTCATGGTTGCCGCTAGAGATCAAGATAACTTAATTGCTTGTCGTTATTGCTCGAATTCAAGATAAGTGCTTGTTGATGTCGAGCCTCAAATAAAAACGAAGTGCATGGGAACAAGAAAAATGTGCTTGTTGACGTTGAGCCTGCAAATAAAAACGAAGTGCGTGGAACAAGAAAAATGCATGCAAAGAATTGCGTATCCGAAGGATAAAGAATTTCGTTACTACAAAAGGGTTTGAAACAATGTGTGCGTTGCTCTGAATGCACCAGTCAATCATTGACACTAGAGGCTCGATCGAAAATAAACCGACTAGTGAATATTCGACACTGGAGGCTGGACCAGAAATAAACCAACTAGTGAATATACGTCGAAAGAACTTCTTGGAATGACCTTGGCTTCATCTCCAAATGAATGTTCACATATTTCGACATTTCTCACTTGACCCCTGCTTGACCCCCTTTTGAATGCCCGTTCTCGAAAAAAATAAATCTTGGTGTCTCGTTTAGCAACATTTGAGAACGTACAAGTGCAATATTTAAAAGCAATGCATACACATGAACAATGGCTACACTGAATGGAACGTGTCACTTCTATGCACAGTTATACAAAACGTTTTGTTAGAATTTGTCAAAATTAATTCTCATGGTTTGAGAGATTTGGTGGATTTTAAATTTTTCTGAGATCGAGGAAGCTGCACTAGTTGGTTCAAGAGCGAGCAAGATGGGAGAAATGCAATTGGAGATTCCCAAAACAGATGGGACTCACTACACTATGGTTGACTTTGACTGACTTGTATTCACTGGTCGAGTCTAAGAAGCATGTCGAACTGYTGAATTTCATTTGTGGAATCGACGAGCAAAAACACGTGAGAATTCCACTGAAAGTCTAAACATCCGACTAGTGAATTGGGTGTTGCCATTCGACTAGTGCTGAATAAGACATGGAAATGACATGAGAACATTTATTGGCGGCGACCATGACARCTTCCTGTTGTAATTGCAAATGGGGAAAACACAATCACACAGCATATAAAAGACACAAAGATTTACATGGTTCACCCAAACGTTGGGCTACGTCCACCAAGCAGAGGTATYGGTTGTCTTATTATTCAAATCATGGAGATTACAGTAGCTCACTCCCACTCCTTGTTTGCCTCTACGGGCTTACATAAATTTATATACATTTACACATGGAACTGATTATTAAATGCAATCCTATCAATATTCTAACTTGGTCTCAATAGTTACAACCAATGTTGAATAATAGGATCTCAATTCTATCCTTCGAATTTGTTGTCGTCGTTTAACAATCTCCACCTTGACAACAATTAACCTGATACCTTGCTCCTTTTGTTCATCACCTTTTCTGCAAGCCAAGAGAAGCCAAGCACCATCGTAGCTTCTCTAACAGTATTGGTTTTGTGAACATGTCTGCGCAATTCTCTTTTGTATGCACTTTCTCAAGAGAGACTCCACCTTCATCAATGACCTATCTTACAAAATGGTACTTGATAGGTATATGTTTTGTTTTACTGTGATAGGTTGGATTCTTAGCCAAGTGAATAACACTTTGACTATCACAAAGTAACTTTACTTTGTCCTGCATCCTTTCAAACTCACCAAACAAACCTTTCAACCAAATTGCCTCTTTGCAAGCATGTGAAGCAACTACGTATTCTGATTCTGTTGTGGATAAAGCAACAATGTTCTGTAGCTTTGACATCCAACTAATAGCTCCACCTACAAGAGTAAATACATACCCTAAAGTCGACCTTCTCTTGTCCAAATCACCTGCAAAATCAGAATCAACATATCCACACACTAACTCATGACTACCGGTATAGGTGATACAATAATCACTTGTGCCCCTCAGATACCGAAGCACCCATTTCACTGCTGCCCAATGCTCTTTACCTGGATTTTCCATATACCTGCTGACAACCCCAACTGCATGTGAAATGTTTGGCCTTGTACTAACCATCACATACATTAGACTTCCTATTGCATTAGCATATGGTATTCAAGACATATATTCCTTTTCTTCTTTTGTACTAGGACATAAACTTGAAGAAAGCTTAAAATGGGAAGCCAAAGGGACTGAAACTGGTTTCACATCATTCATACCAAACCTCAAAAGTATCTTAACATACTTCTGTTGTGACAACCAAAGCTTACCATTCCTCCTGTCTCTGAATATCTCCATGTCCAAAATCTGCCTTGCTGCTCCTAGATCTTTCATATCGAACGTCCTAGCCATCTGAGCCTTTAACCTGTTGATCTCAATTATGCTTTTGCTTGCTAAAAGCATATCGTCAACATACAATACTAAGATAATGAATATGCCATTATTCAATTTCTTAAAGTAGACACAATGATCATACTCACTCCTTGTATAATTTTGGCTCACCATGAAAGAGTCAAATTTCTTGTACCATTGTTTAGGCGACTGCCTCAAACCATACAATGTTTTCTTGAGTCTGCAAACAAATTTCTTGCTGCGATTCTGAACGAACCCTTTAGGTTGT
Organism: Picea mariana; assembly: GCA_032191745.1. Taxonomy (NCBI): domain Eukaryota; kingdom Viridiplantae; phylum Streptophyta; class Pinopsida; order Pinales; family Pinaceae; genus Picea; species Picea mariana. The sequence goes on from JASDQU010103680.1 coordinate 160,186, forward strand.
TCCATGTAAATTTCCTCATCCAAATCTCCATGTAAGAAAGCAATTTTAACATCTAGTTGCTCCAACTCCAAATCAAGAAATGCAACTAATGCTAACACAATTCGAATTGAAACATTCTTTACAACTGGTGAAAAAATCTCATGAAAGTCAATACCTTCTTTCTAAGAATATCCTTTCGCAACCAGCCTTACTCTGTACCTTTCCACCTTATCATCAACACCCTTCTTCAGCTTGTAGACCCACTTGCAACCTACAGTTTTTTTGTCTCTTGGAAGTTCTACCAGGGCCCATGTAGCATTCCTCTGTAATGCCTTCATTTCATTCTTCATCTCTTCTTTCCATTTAACACTATTAGAACCCTTCACAGCTTCCTGATAACACGAAGGTTCATCATCATTAGTACTTAAAGAATTTGATGAAACAAAATCATCATACGTTCTTGGAGGATTTCTGACCTGTGTAGACCTCCTTAGGGAAGTTTGTGGCTCATCCACAATCTGTTGACTGTCATCATCAACCATGTCTTCCTTTGCTGTAGGAGACTCTTCATGAACATCTTCTAAAACTTGTTCATGTTCACCTTCATTGGTTTAAAACTGAATTTGCTGATACTTTGGCGCTTCTTTCTATTTCATTTGAAGATCTACATTTGATTTGATGAGAGATGATTCATCAAATATTACATCTCTATTAATGGTGATCTTGTGGGCAGTAGGATCCCACAACCTGTACCCCTTAATACCATCACCATATCCAACAAAGATAAGCCTTTTTGATTTTTGATCTAATTTAGAACGCTGATGTTTCAGAATTAGAGCATAGGCATCACAACTGAGAACTTTAAGATTATAATAATTACAAGACCTCTTCAGGAATTTTGCATTCTATTGCTGTTGATGGTGATTGATTCACCAGATAACAAGATGTAGATACAACTTCTGCCCACAGTTCCTGCTGCAAGTTGGCATTACTCAACATACTCCTTGCTCTCTCTAGAAGAGTCCTGTTCATGGGTTCAACAACTCCGCTTTGCTGAGGAGTATAGGTAGTGGTTTTATGCCTATCGATCCCAAATTCCTTGCAATAATTCTCAAACTCCATTGACGTAAATTCACCACCATTATCAGTTCTTAAACATTTAATGGATCTATTAGTGCTCTTTTCCACTAAAGCTCTAAACTACTTGAAAACTGCAAATACATCAGCTTTACTATTCAACATATAGACCCAAACCTTCCTAGAGAAATCATTTATAAAAGTTACAAAATATGATGATCCTCCATATGATATAGTAGGGGATGGTCCCCAAACATCAGAATGGATATAGTCAAGGATTCCTTCACTGGTGTGTCTTCCGGTTTTAAATTTCTGCCTATTCAGTTTTCCATAAAGACAGTGCTTGCAGAAATACAACTTTAAAGACTTTAGACTAGGAAGCAATTTGCGATCAAATAATACCTTCAATCCTTGTTTTCTCATATGGCCCAACCGTTGATGCCACAGTCGAACATAATCACTGTTATTCTTGGATACCGCTGTCGCATGATCTGACTCAGTTCTTCCTTCTAACAGAAACATGTTACCAACCTTCTTCACTTTCATAACCGGTAGAATTCCTTTGTAGACTTTCATAACTCCACCTTGAACAATACTCTTGTAACCTCCTGTGTTTAAGACTCCCAAAGAGATTAGGTTCTTCCTAAGCTCAGGTACATGTCTTGTTAATATTTGTGCCTTGGGAGGTGTTCCCCATGTGCTTTTGTCCTCCTTAGCACATGAGGGAAGGACATGACACTTTGTACCTAGTACTTTTGTCTATTTTCACTTTGACTTTGGTTAAAGTGAATTTTGGTCACTTTTGGCTAAAGTGAGTATTAAATCACTTTGTGGTGATTTTGGAGACATAAGTAGACTTAGGAAACTTAACCCAAAAGTGGGTTATGATTTAGAGTTGATTGGTGAGATCTCATCCACTCATTTGGATTGATCTTAACCATCAATTCTTAGGTTTCCTATTCTTGCCTAAAGAGGGTGCAAAGGGTCTAAGGAGGGCGCACTTATTCATGGAGAGTTTTGCTCATGAGAGGAGGAGAGCTCTAGCTATGGAGATGAGGTCAGATGCATGAGGACAGGTGGAGGAGGCCGCTAG
>JASDQU010103680.1:168868-195951 GCA_032191745.1 Picea mariana
TATCCCTCCCTCCCCATATACCCCCATATCTCTCTATCTCCTTGTTGTTAGTCTCCCTCTCTCTCCCCTTGTTGTTAGTCTCTCTCTCTCTCTCCGCCCCTCTTTCTCATTCTACCTCCCTCTCTATCTCTCTCCACCTCACTCTCTACTTCTCTTATTCTCTTTCTATGTCTCTCCCTCTCTCCCCTTCTTTCCCTCCTCCCTCTCTCTCTACCCTATCCTTTCTATCCCCCCTCTCTATGTTTCTATCTCCCCCTCTCACACACTCTCTCTACTGCACTCCTCCCCTTCTCTCTTCACCTCCCTTCCACTATCTCTCCTACATCTACCCATCTCTCTTAAATTTAACTCTCTCTCTACCTCCCTCTCCGTCTTCCTCTCTCTCCCTCTCACACTCTCACACACTCTCTTTACTACCCTTCTATTCCTTCCTCTCTCTCCCTCCCACAGTCTTTCTATCCCCCGTCTATGTCTTCCTTTCTCTTCCTCCCACACTCTCACACACTCACTCTCTACCTACCCTCTTTGTCTTCCTTTCTCTCCTCACACTCTCACAGACTAGCGATTTTGGTACATTGCAAGGCAAGGCATGGTAAAACAAGACATGGCCTTGACCTAGACATGGCAAGGCATGTCAAGACCTAGACTTAGACCTAGAACTGGACTTATACCATGACCTAGACCTAGACCTAGAGACTTAGACCATGACCTAGAACTAGAAATTTCCTTTCCATGCCTCACACTCTCACAATGATATAGGTGGAAATCGGTGACCACCCATCTATTCCACTGACTCAAAACAAGGGTTTCTACCTTGGCACTTTTTCTACAGTTTTTTGAGTCCTAAATTTCTGGGGCCATTTTAAGGCCCTAAACAATGTTTTTTGGGTGTGGCAGAGTCACACTATGGGATTTAGCTAGAGTGATGAAAACATGTGTAGTCCTTAGATAGACATTTCCAACGAGCTATCGTGCGGCCCAAACGAAGATCACATGAAAAATTTATGCCCTTGGGAAGTTGACGTATCAATTACCTCCATAGGGGCTCACAAACCTTTTGGCGTTTCATATTTTGGGGTTAGGGTTTTGGATTTTCTTTATGTTAAAAATGCCTTTGTAGTCTCATTGTAAACATCATCATCTTCTTGTGAATGAGGGTAGCCATCACATCTCTTCTCAGAGATAAGTTTCCACCATTCTAGCGAGTTCATTCACTCTGTATTTTTACAGTTTCTGTACATTTTTGTCATTAATAAAAATTGTGCATTACTGTATCTCCGTGTTTCTGGAAATATATTTGTGTATTTTCTTATTATATTTCTGCCTTCATTTCGTTCTCAAAATAATCTAGATCAGTGGTATCAGAGCAGGCTACTCCTTTTTGTTTCTTAGTGCATGTCCCCAACGAGGTCAAGATATAGAGAGTTGGGTCTTGAGCTAGTTTCTCTTGAGGAAAACCACTTTTTCTAGCGCAAATGACCTCCCATGGTGGAAGAAAAGAGAGACGGGGTAGAAAAATATCCCATCAAGAAGTTGCTCACGAAATCCCTCGCGCAATAGAGGAATGAGATGTTGGAAAAAGTTTCCCAAATCCTTCAACGATTATCGACAATAACAGGGACATCTTCTTCAAGAAATCGCTTTGGAGATGATGCCCCATACAAGGCACAAGTTAATTTTGATATTCCCGTATTTGAAGGTCATATCAATGCAGATGTTTTGGAAAAATGGTTAAATTTGCTTGAAATTTATTTCTCTGTTCACAATTTTTCTGATAGAGAAAATATCACCTTTGTGGTCCTTAAGGTTGTCCCCCATGTCAAACATTGGTGGGAAACTTATTGGGAGCAAAATTCCACAAAGGAGTCTGGAATATTTGGGGCCAAGCCCACTTGGTATTTGTTTATGGATGTGGTCAAGGAGCAATATTACGCCGTGGGAAACTATGACGACCAATACATGAGATGGACCACACTGCATCAAGAGAGGGGCCAAACTGTGCCAAAGTTCAAAAATACCTTCCATACCTTGCACACCAAGACGGGTATCAAATAATTCGAGTGACATCTAGTTCTAAAATATTGCAGGGATCTACATAGATACATCCAAACTGAAATGGAATTTATGGACATTTCATCACTGGGAGCCGCTTATTGATATGTTTCAAAATCGAGCATAAATTTAAGCAGTAGAACAAGAAGGAGTTCGAATATGAAAATCCAAAACAACAAAAGTATGGTAAAGGAAACCCTAACTCATAGAACAACCAACCTCAAGACCACCATTCCAAGCTGCATGAAAAGAAGGGTAACATGAAGATGAAAAATGACATTGGGAAGTGGTGTGACTTCCATGAAATCCCTTGGCACAACACCGATGAATGTCTCTCAAAACAATTATTGGCGGTCAAGCTCAAAGAAATAGAGTTGAGCCTTAACTCAGACTCTAGTTCATACAATAATAAAAGGAGACAAATCATTGATGCACAACCCCCTGCTATCACCGTGACCACAACAATCCAACCTGAAGAACCAGAGGATCCTGAGAAAGGGGAGCGTCTCTTCCATTCACATATGTGAGTGATTGGGACCCCGCTGCATTTTATTGTTGATAGCGGAAGCCAGAAGAACCTCATCTCGACATAGGTAGTCAAGCTATTGGAGTTTCCGACAACACGACACCCACAACCATACAAAATTGGATGGCTTCACCAAGGAAGAGATCTTTGTGTCAGCCAATAGTTCCGTGTGTCATACGACATCAAACCCTTCAAGGATGAGGTACTGTGTGATGTTTTCCTACTGGAAGTTTGTGATGTTCTGTTAGGCCAGTCGTATATGTGGAAGCATAATGCTATTTATGAGTCTCGACCCTGCAACATCATTGTTACTCTGGGGGGTCATCTCTACAGGATACCCGAGGTAGTTTCGACTACTATCTCGACAAAATAGTGCCACAAAGTAATCTCTCATACCACAATGTTTAGCCTATACACGATCTATTCAGAAAAGGACACTGCAATCACTACAACCTTAACCCAAGACCCTTCTATCCAATAGAAACAAACCAACAAGATTGTAGAAGAGTACCAAGATATTCTTACTGGACCTACAAGGGTGCCTCCACACTGTCCAACGAAGAAAAGTTATAAAAAATCCCTTCTTACTCTTCATGCTGCATCTTCATCGACATATTCCTCCCACACTCAGGAAGATCATGCAACTATATTGGTTAAACGGATCCAACCCCTCCAACAATAGGTTCATAACAACCTTCAACAAGCTAAGTAGGACCACTTCTTCAGCAATGCAAGCAACTCACCAAGGCTCAAATTTGGCAAAAGCTTCCCTGAGAACTTGATGCAATGGAGACAATTTATTCCTAATTGGGGAAGAATAATCTAGGTATAAATCAGTGGCCACCCACCTATTCCATTGGCTCAAAACAAGGGTTTCCACCTTGGCAGTTTTTCTATAGTTTTTCGAGTCCTAAACTTCCGGGGTTGTTTTGAGGCCCTAAAAAATGTTTTTTTGGGCATGAAAAAACAAAATTGTAGGCTTTAACTATATTTTGAAGGATAAATGTGTAGTCCTCAGATATACCTTTCCAACGAGCTATCATGCGCCTCAAACGCAATTCGTATGCAAAATTTACGCCCTTGGGAAGTTGACGTATCAACTACCCCCATCGGGGCCCACAAACCTTTTTGCGTTTCATCTTCCAGGGATTTTATTTATGTTAAAAAGGAATTTGGAGCCTCATTGTAAACATAATCATCTTCTTTCAAATCAATGTAGCCATCACATCTCTTCTCAGAGATAAGTTGCCTCGCTAGAATGGTGGAATGACCCTATGGTGGAATGACCCTTTCAAATCAATTTATTCATACATAGATATAGTTCCATAAACACAGAGATACAGTAATGCACAACTTTTATTAATGACAGAAATGTATAGTGTGGCCACATTCTGTAAGTTGCCACCATTCTAGCGAGTAGCATGGCCACATGGCCATGTCATGATCAAACATATCATGTAACAAGTAGCATAGCCACACATGCTATCTCATGATCAAACAGATCATGTCACAAGTATTACTATCGTAGCCTCACATGATTAGGAATATGTAGTTGAGCCAATTTACACAGAATTGTGCTACTACCAAATCTAAGTGGAGTATGGGAAACTGCAACTCACCAACTCACACAGAATTTGGAATCTAGTTCATATAGAACTAGTAACTTTGCCAGCTCACACAGAATCTAACATCTAGTTCATACAAAACTAGTAATTCACCAGCTCAAACAAAATCTGGCATCTAGTTCATACATAACTAGTAACTCGCCAACTCACACATAATCTGGCATCTAGTTCATACATAACTAGTAACATCCGTACCAGACAATTTCATTGGAGTAGCAATATCTCAGCGTACCAGACTATTTCAATGGAGTATCAATATCTTAGCGTACTAAACTATTTCATTGGAGTAGCAATATCTCAGCGTACCAGACTATTTCACTGGAGTAGTTGATGTCCAACACACTAGGTTGGCCCTCTAGTAGTCCCGGAGGCACGCCCTCCCCGAAGGAGTATCAATATCTTAGCATACCAGACTATTTCACTAGAGTAGCAATATCTCAGTGTACATGACTATTTCACTGGAGTAGCTGACATCCAACACACTAGTTTTTCCCTCTAGCTGTCCCAGAGGCATGCCTTCCCCGAAGGATCTGCATGAAGCCTCCAACCACATAAACCGATTGGGCCTCCTCAACTAGGAAAACATGCTCTCCTTGAAGGATTTTCGTACAATTTATCTTGAATGGTGCCACAATCAATGCTTGGGCTTGACAATCTACTATCCACATTATACCATGCTACTATCTCGAGTCACACATATAATTGTTAATGTTTAAGCCATTATTATAGATGTTTGCATTTCATTAGATAACAATAGCATAATCCAAGATCACTAAGAAATACACAATCACAAGAGACACAACATTTATCCTGGGAAACCCTCTAGGGGAAGAAAACCCAGCAAAACTTCCTTAATATAGATAGCCAATACAATGCCAAGAGATATCTTAATCTAATACATAAAGTACTCTCCTAGATATGCGCTACTTTCTCTCTCCTTCTTCTCCAGTAGCAGGTCTAAACTTGTCTCTCAAAAATGAGCAAGCGAGTTGTGTCTAAGTGAGGCGCTAGCCTCCTTTATTTATACAAGTCTGGCACATGTGAAGTGTCTCTTCACTAGCAGGGCTGACTTCTGAAACTGGGTGGGTAAACCCACCTTTATTATATTTCTGGGTCTCTTCAATATCTGCTGGGGCCGACTTCTTATTCTGCCTATTACAATTGTCTTTTGACCAATTTGGAAAAGGGGATTTGGTCCTATTACAATAACTGATAGGATCAATCCACAATGGGGATTGATCCTATGAATAATATATCAATAATAATAAGAATACTCTTTGTAGTTACATTATTTCAACACTCCCCCTTAACAAGAAGGGTATTCTTCAGCAGCATCATTTGAGAGAGAGAGGACAACATCATCAACAACATCAAGTGGGTGAGAGAACATCATCATCAATATCATCTTGGAACACTGACTGGTGTATCTATAAATCATCGAAACTTTTCTTCATCAACATCATCGTCATTCTCAAAGGAATGCCATCATCATTTGCATCAATATGTATTAGTATAAAAATTGATACATCATCATCATCACATCACAAGGCTAGCTCATCATAATACAAGACTGGATTTACATCAAAGCTATCAAGATGGAAGCTCAGTACTTGTCTCATCTCATCATCTTGCTTTACATCACAACACTCAAGCTGGAAGCAAGATACTCGTCTTGCTTTACGTCACAACCATCTGGTCGGAAGCATGATACTAGACTGGCTTTATGTCACAACTATCTAGCCAGAAGCTCAGTGCTAGTCTCATCATATCATCTTGCTTTACGTCTTACAACTAGGTCAGAAGCAAGGAACATCTCATCTTACCTTACGTCTGACAACTCGGTCATAAGCAAGGAACATCTCATCTTGCTTTATGTCTGACAACTCGGTCAGAAGAAAGGAGCATCTCATCTTGCTTTACGTCTGACAACTTGGTCAGAAGTAAGGAACATCTCTTCTTGCTTTACGTCTGACAACTTGGTCAGAAGCAAGGAACACCTCATCTTGCTTTACGTCTGACAACTGGGTCAGAATCAAGGTACACATCTCATCTTGCTTTACGTTTGATAACTAGGTCAGAAGCAAGGAACATCACATCTTGCTTTACATCTGAAAACTTGGTTAGAAGAAAGGAGCATCACATCTTGCTTTACGTTTGACAACTAGGTCAGAAGCAAGAAACATCACATCTTGCTTTACGTCTGACAACTAGATCAGAAGCAAGGAACATCACATCTACTCCCCCTTTCGAGGAAGGTCCTTTCAGACAATGTCAAGCTTATCTCGGAAGTACTCAAAATTCACATGAGATAGGGGCTTGGTCAACACGTCAACAACCTGTTCATCCATGCTAATGTACTGGAGCTTCAAGGCTCCTCTCTGTACCATGTCACAGATGTAATGATAACAGATCTCTATGTGCTTCGACTTGTCATGGAATACAAGATTCTTTGTCATCTTTATGCAGCTCTGGTTGTCACATAGAATCACAGTTGCTCTCATCTGTAAGTCAAATAAGTCGGTCATCAACTTTCGAATCCATATAGCTTCACAGCTGGCAGAACATGCAACAATGTATTCTGCTTCCGCTATCCTGAGATCAATACTAGATTGCTTCCTACTCTGCCATGAGATCATAGATGATCCCAAACTGAAACAACATCCTGAAGTTATTTTCCTATCAGAAACACTTCCTCCCCAATCTACATCAGTATATCCACTCAATGTGAAATCATGATCTCCATCATCGCTGAGACCATAATCTATTGTTCCTTTAAGGTACCTCATCACATGTTTTGCAGCCACTAGGTGAACATGTCTGGGTTCTACCAGAAACCAACTCAAGGTGTTCACAGAAAAACAAATGTCTGGTCTGGTGTTCATCAGGTATATCAACGATCCAATAATCTGTCTATACAATGTGGCATCAATCAATTCTGACGAAGTATCGACCAACATCTTCAGCTTCTCTTCCATGGGTGTATTCATGGGCTTGCATTCCAACATGTCGAATCTCTCCAAGATTTTGACCGTATACTTCCCTTGGTTAAGGAAGATCTTCTCAGGACTCTGCCATACCTCAAGACCTAAGAAATAATGCATTAGGCCAAGGTCTTTCATTTCAAATTCTGAGGCAAGTCTCTTTTTACATTTAGTGATGAGCTTTTCTTCTCCAGTTAATAATAAGTCATCCACATATAACAGTAAGATTACTGGCTCATTATTCATGACTTTGAAGTAGATATTTGAGTCTGCTTTACTCTTGGTAAAGCCTATTCTCGTCAAGAAACTGTCTATATGGCCATGCCAAGCTCTAGGAGCTTGCTTCAATTTGTATAAGGCTTTCTTCAATCTGCAGACATGAGACTTCCTTTCTTCAACCTCAAATCCTTAAGGTTTCTCTATATACACTTCCTCTTCGACAACACCGTTTAGGAAAGCTGTCTTCACGTGCATCTGGTGCAGCTTCCACTTCATCTTAGCTGCAAGAGCTATGATGGTTCTGATCGAAGTGTATCTGGCCACAGGAGCGAATGTCTCTTCATAGTCAATGCCTTCCTTATGGGAAAAGACACGAGTGACAAATCTTGCTTTATACTTCTCAATTCTTCCATCAACAACATGTTTTATTTTGAAGAGCCATCTAGAGGATACCACATCTTTATTCTTCGGTCTGGGAACTATTTCCCATACTTTGTTCTTCATTATGGATTGGTATTCCTCTGTCATGGCATCTTCCCATTCTTTCCTTTGAATGGCTTCTTCAAAGCAGGTAGGTTCCTCTTCTAGGATATCACACATCAAATCCGTATAACTGGAGAATGGCTTTGGTCTTTTCACCTGTCTCGTAGTTCCTTGGGGAACACCGTACTTCTCTCCATCTTGAATAAGCTCTCTAGCCCAAGCTGGATTTCTTTTATGGAGGATCGTCATTTGAGGAGGTTTTTACACTTCTACTATATCATGGTCTTATAGAAGTTCCTCATCTGGAGAAGTTACGACTTCCCTCACTGGTTCTGTAGCTCTGGGAACCTCCCTCATTGCAGTACTGGGGATTACAGGTTCCTCTTCATATACCTCTTCAAGCTGGCATAGTCTAGATTTATTGAGTCCTAAATCTTCATTAAAGTTCACATTCCTACTGATCTCAATGTGATGTTGACCTGGTATATAGATTTTGAAGGCCTTGGAGACCTCACAGCATCCCAAAAATATTCCCTTCTTTCCTGAAGGGTCCAACTTGTTTATCTTTTCTTTAGGTATATGAATAAACCCTGGACAACCAAATATTTTGAGATGGCTTACCTATGGATTCTTTCCGGTGAACATCTCTTCCGGTGTCTTGAGCCCAAGTGCACTATGGGACAATCGGTTTTGCACATAAACAAGTTCCATTGCTGCTTCTGCCCATAAGCACATAGGAAGATCTTGATCTTGGATCATAGTCTTCACAACTTCCAGTATGGTTATGTTCTTCTATTTAGCTACACCGTTTTGTTGGGGATTATAGGGAGTAGTGAGTTCCCTCTTTATCCCAACATATTTGCAGAAGTTCACATACTCTTTTGAGGTATATTCTCCTCCATTATCTGACCTGAGTATCTTAATCTTCTTTTCAGAAAGGTTCTCTATCAAGGCTTTGAATTCCTGGAACTTACTGAACACTTCATCTTTAGTCTTTAAGAAATATATCCAGGTTTTATGAGAGTAATCATCAATGAATGATACATAATATACATACATGCTAATGGAGGATGATGGAATTGGGCCACATACATATGAATGGATGAGTTCTAGGACTCCTTCTGTCTTGCTGTCCCTCTTCGAAAACGGGTTCTTGATATTCTTCCCTTGTGCACATACATTGCATATGCCTTTATGGTCACCTTTGAGTTCTGGTAAACTTGTGACTGCTTTGCAGATGTATGGTATTGCCTTGTAGTTGATGTGGGCCAACCTTTTGTGCCAAATCTCACATGAGTTTTCAATGGCGTGGGTCATGGCAGCCTCTGAGTGACCCTTTAGTTTATACAAGCCATTTTCTTCATTTCCAATGATGATTGCTTCATTTAGGGTTTCTCATTTAGCCCACATAAGAACTTCTCCATCTATGAAGGAAACTCTGAAGCCTTTCGTTTCTACAGCTGAAATGGAGAGTAGGTTCTTCTTCAATCCTCGTACATATAGTACGTCCATCATTTTCAGTGAATTCCTTGAATTCAGTTTATGGTTTGATTCTCCCACTCCCTTGATGGGATATTGGTAATCATCTCTAAGTGTCACTTTCTGAGAAAACTTCTTCTTTGAGATATAAAAGAGAATGTTTATTTGTCCCGTCATGTGTTTGGATGCACCACTATCAATGAGCCAAGTGTCCTCTCCAGGTGTTATAGATCCTGAGAGGGCCGAGATCAAGACATGGTCTTTGATCTCCTCTCTTATCATCTTTGCAGGTGGCTCTTCATCTTCGACTACATGGGCATGGAGCCTCTTATGTTTTCTCTTGTATTCTTCTCGTCTAGCTGGACAAAACTTTGCAATTTGTCCCATCTTGTCACAATGATAGCATTGTACATATGAGTAGTCTCTTTCCTTTCGTTGTCCTTTCTTCTGAAATCTCTTTGGATGAGATTCTTTATGATTGAATTTATTTGATTTTTGAGGCTCTTTATGAGTCTCCTTTTGGAAGTAGGGTTTCTTCCTTCCTCCTTTGGTGTGGGTAGCTAGGGCTTGATCATCATCCCTTGCTAGTAACGCTTCACGATTCGCTACTCTTGTTTCTTCTTGGATGCATTCTTCCCATAGACTGTCAAACTTCAGTTTCTCCTTTCTGGCACATATCGTCTGGATGAAAGCATCCCAAGGTGTTATGAGACCATTTAGGGCCATCATTATGAGTTCGTCTTCATCTATGGTATCTCCAATAGCTTCTAGTTGTTCTTTGAATTCTGAGATTCTGGAGAAGTATTCCTGAATCATTTCTCCTTTCTGCATCCTTGTATTCTTCAGATGAGTTCTAAGATTCATCTTCAGGTTTATGTTCTTTCCTTCATATAGTCTTTTCAAGGCATCAAAAATTTCTTTCGAGGTCTTCTTATATGACACATAAGGAATCATATGGTCTTTGATTGAATCTGCAATGATTCTTTTGGCCCTTATTGTGTCCTTTTGATGCTTTTCCTTTTCTGCAACATCGTCGGGTTTCGGTAATTCTTCTTTGATGAATCTTGCTAGGTCATTCTCTTCAAGAATGAGGCCAATCCTATACTTCCAGGCATGAAATTTTTCCACTCCTTCTAACTTTTCAACAAGATTAATGCTTGCAAACATATTTACCTGGAGCTAGGAAAATGACCGAAAAATGAAAATGCTCAAAATAAAAAACCGAATTTACCAGGATGAGGCGAGTAGCCTGGCGTGTTTGGATCTGAGAAAATCCAAATTTTTCTCCTTCAAATTTGATCTGTGGATTTCTGGACTGGTGCTTCTGGTACCTCTGGTACTCTGGTACTTCTGGTGCACTGGTTTTCTGGTACTTTGTGAAACTAGGGTTTCACTTTCCGGGAGATCCAGCCATTGAAAAGGTGCGCTAAGAGTGCCAAACTGATCCTTAGGGGAGGGCACACTTTTCTAGATGGTTTTAGGGCTGAAAATATTCACCATCAAAAAACCCTAATTTTCATGTATGGTAACAGTGACGTTTTTCACTTGTGAAAGATGCTTCCTTCAGCTTGGCTCTGATACCATGTTAATGTTTAATATATTATTATAGATGTTTACATTTCATTAGATAACAATAGCATAATCCAAGATCACTGAGAAATACACAATCACAAGAGACACAACATTTATCCTGGGAAACCCTCTAGGGGAAGAAAACCCAGCAAACCTTCCTTAATATAGATAGCCAATACAATGCTAAGAGATCTCTTAATCTAATACATAAATTCCTCTCCTAGATATGCACTACTCTCTCTCTCCTTCTTCTTCAGTAGCAGATTTGAACTTGTCTCTCAAAAATGAGCAAGTGAGTTGTGTCTAAGTGAGGCGCCAGCCTCCTTTATTTATACAAGTCTGGCACATGTGAAGTGTCTCTTAACTAGCAGGGTCGACTTCTGAAACTAGGTGGGTAAACCCACCTTTATTATATTTCTAGGTCTCTTTAATATCTGCTGGGGACGACTTCTTATTCTACCTATTACAATTGTCTTTTGACCAATCCGTAAAAGGGGATTTGGTCCTATTACAATAACCGACATGATCAATCTATAATGGGGATTGATCCTATGAATAATATATCAATAATAATAAGAATACTCTTTGCATTTACATTATTTCAACAATAACTTATCACTCCCTCTTACTAGGGAAGTTTTTCTGGACCACACCAATCTTGTCTCTAACGTACACAAAATTCACTCTTGACAGAGGCTTGGTCAACACGTCTTCTATCTGTTCATCTGTAGTGACATATTGGAGCTTCACTGCTCCCTTTTGCACCATATATCTGGTATAATGGTACCTGATCTCAATATTCTTGGACTTGTCATGAAGACCGTGTTCTATGAAATTTTTACACAACTCCGATTGTCACACTAGAGAGAAGTCGCCTCTAACTTGAGATCAACCAATCCTGAAAGCAGCTTTCGAAGACACACTGCTTCGCTGCTAGAATAAAACACTTCTATATACTATGGCTCATCTGTACTGAGCGCCACACTCATCTGCTTCCTGCTAAACCATGAGATCATAGTTGATCCTAAACTAAAGCAACATCCAGATGTACTCTTCTGGTCTGCAACACTACCGACCCTATCTGAATCAGTATAGTCTTGCAGGATTATCTCACGATCTAAAACATATTTGAGTCCATAGTCAATTGTTCCTTTCAAGTACTTCATCACATGTTTTGTTGCAATCAAGTAAACACATCTCGACACAACCATATACTGACTCAATGTGTTCACCGCAAAACATATATATGGCCTTGTGTTCATTAAGTACATCAACGAACCAATCATCTGTTTGTACATGGTTGCATCCATTATCTCTAAATATGTATCACTCAATAAATTTATATTTGTCACCATCGGTGTAGGCAACCAATCCTAGGCTCATCAAAATAACTGTCTGACATATCCTGCCTCGGGTGCCTGCTTAAGTCCTTACACAACTTTCTTCAATCGCATACATGAGACTCCTTCTCATGTATATTTTGGCTGCTCTATGTACACTTCTTCTGACTACTAGAGAAAGTGTCTCTTCATAATATTCTCCCTCCCACTGGGAGAATCCTCTGGCCACAAATTAGGGTTTGTACATCTCTATGCTGCCATCAACAATTTGTTTGATCTTGTATATCAACTTCGAAGTCACCACTGACTTCCCTTCTAGCCTCAGAACTATGGAAAAATCCATATCCCAATCTTTCTGACTGACTTCCTCCTCTGTGAATAAAATAAGGGAATCTTCCTAGGAGGTATCATATCTCCTAGAAGCCTCTAAAGCTTCTATCTAGTGTTCTCAAATCATGGCACCTGTCTGTCAATCCTGGAAGAAGTTGTTGGTTGTGGAGCCTGATTATCTTTCTGTTTCATAGGTCTTTGTTTTCAGCCATGTTTATACCCCATGAAGATTGTGTTGATTTTTCTTAAGCATTAGGTTAAGCATGTAGTTCATTTCAATTTCATCACGTCTTAACCATAAACAAGAATTGTTGCAGCAACCAAGATCACAAGAAGAAACACCATGCACAAGAACACAAGATATATCCTGGGAAACCCTTCTCAACAAGGGAAGAAAACCCAACCAAATCCTTTGCTATATTCTTCAAGAGAAAGACCTTTCACCACCAAGAATGACTTATCACACAAGAGGGTGCTTAAGCCCTAGAAGACTAGCGCCCAAGAGAGGTGCACACCTTTTTCCAAATAGAAGTGTTTGCTGAAATTTCTAAACTCATGAGAAAGATATGATTCAACAATGGAGAATCACCTCTTACTTATATTAGACTTGTTCAATCAACAAAGGCATCTTATTAGCTCAACATGGCCGACCTCTCTAACTCACTATATAATTTATTATTATTATAATAATTGACATTAATATTAATATTAATATTAACATTAATTATCTTTTACATTTATTATTAAACATATTAAGGTGGGGCCGACCTGTACCCTTTACATGACAATTAGGGTTACAGGTAGGTTTGACTCTTGAACAGTATATAACAAAGGATCTGATACACCCACTAGTGCTCATCCACTAGGGGCACATCCATAGGGATGTCATAGCTCTGATTCACTGCATTACACAGAAGAAACAAGTTTTCACATGTTCACCTATGCTCGTCCACTCTACATATCTATTTTCCCACTGCCATCGATAGGAGAATCATCTAGAGTCTTCTCGTCAACTCTGCTACTCAGAGGAGGATATCGCATCATCTTCATTTCTGTTCACATGACGATGTGCCCATCAATTTTGGAATTTCACACGTTCACCTTGTGCTCATCCACAGACACGTCCTAACTCAACAAATCACTTTTCCACCAAATGATCATCTGGAGTTCTTCTCACTCACGTCAAGGAGGAGGTCATCTCTATGTTCCTAGCTCCGTCTCAGGTAATAACCACATACCCTTCTTAGGGGATTTCTCTCAGGTTTGTAAGCTGAGAGAAAGACTCACATAGCTGCTATGTTCCACATCTCACAGGTTTGTAAGCTAGAGGATGTCTCCCATAGCTGCATTCATCAACACTCCCTCTCAGCTAGGGAGGCATTCTCCATCAGGCCAAGTTTCTCATAGAAATACTCAAAATTTGTCTTGGCAAGTGGTTTAGTGAAGATATCTGCAATTTTCTCATGAGTAGAAAGATGCTATACATGAACTGTCTTCCTTTGCACCATGTCTCTAATATAGTGATACTTGATTTCAATATATTTTGATTTGTCATGAAATACTGGGTTCTCAGAGAGATTTATATAGCTCTGGTTTTTACAATGAATAATTGTTGGATCCATCTCATGATCGAACAAGTCTGTCAAAATTTTGTGAAGCCATACAACTTCACGAACTTCCATGCTCAATGCAATGTATTTTGCCTCTGTTGTACTCAAAGCCACAAAGCTTTGTTTTTTGTTGCACCAGGAAACCCTGGCTGATCCTAGGGTGAAGCAACTACCTGAGGTGCTCTTACTGTCTACTACACTTCCTGCCCAATTTGCATCAGCATATCCTTCCTGACTTAGGTCCACATTTGTTGCATATATTAGGCCATAACCAATTGTGCCTTGTAAGTATCTCAATACGTGTTTTGCAGCTATCCAATGTGTCTGTCTTGGTTGGCTCATAAACTGGCTAAACACATTTACTGCATAGAAAATGTCTGGTCTGGTGTTAACCAGATACATCAAGGATCCAATAATATGTTGATATAAATGTGGATATACGTCTTCTGAATCAGTTTCATTCATCTTCTTTACATCCATTACCATTGGAGTAGGCATGGATTTACAATCTGTCATTTTGAATCTTTTCAGAATCTCCAAAGTATATTTTCCTTGACTTAGGAAAATCTCGTCTGATCTCTTCCATACTTCTAATCCCAAGAAATAATGTATTTGGCACAAATCCTTCATTTCAAATTTGGCAATTAATGCTTATTTGCATTCAACAATGAGTCTCTCTGTGCCAGTGATGAAAAGATCATCCACATATAGAACTAGAATCAAACACTCATTGCCATCAATGTGATAATATAAGTTTGAGTCAGCTCTGCTTTTGTTAAAACCTAGACTCATTAGGAAACCATCCATTTTCTCATACCAAGCACATGGGGCTTGTTTGAGACCATATAGGGATTTCTTCAATCTACATACATGATAGTTTTCGTTGTGTATAATGAAACCTTTTGGCTATTCAATATAGACTTCTTCCTCAATTTCTCCATTGAGAAACTCCGTCTTTACATCCATTTGATGTAGCTTCCAACCCATGGAAGTAACTAGTGCAATGATGGATTGAATGGAGGTATATCTGGCTACTGGTGCAAAAGTCTCATCATAGTCGACTCCCTCTATTTGTGAGAACCCTCTGGCCACGAATCTTGCTTTATATTTTTCAATGCTTCCATCAACATCATGTTTGATTTTGTAAATCCATTTGGAAGTTACTAAGGACTTTCCTTCTGGTCTTGGGACAACATCCCATACATCATTTTTTAGTATAGATTGATATTATTCAGTCATGGCATCTTGCCATACTTTCTCACCTGAGGCTTCTCCATGACAAGTTGGTTCTGAATTAATAATGTGAGTCATTTCTAAAAGGTATATTGAGAATCTCTTAGGCCCCTTGCTTTCTCTGGTTGCTCCTTGTGGAGCTTTATGCCTTTTTGCTTCTTCTAAACTTTGACGTGGCCAATAAGGTATTTTATGTCCAATTATGGGTACATTACTTGGGGAAACCAAATCTGCTAGAGGAACTCGATCAACTGGTGCTGTTGGCTCATCTGGAAAAATATCTGTCTCCCTCTGAACAACTACATGAGGAGAAGGTATTCTTTTACCATCTATTTCCATCTACGCTTCTCTAGATTTTTGGAAGGATACTTCTTCTTCAAAAGTAACATCTCTGCTTACTTCAATTTGTCTTTGACCTGGGATGTAGATTCGATATTCTTTTAAGGATTCACTGTATCCTACAAATGTACCCTTTCTTCCTGAAGGTTCTAGTTTTGATCTCTTTTCTTTGGGTACATGAAGGTACACTAGACATCCAAATATTCTGAAGTGTCCTATCTCAGGCTTCACCTTGGTGAATGCTTCTTCTAGAGTAATGTTCTTCAGGATCTGATGAGGAATTCAATTTTGAACATATATTGCTGTCATACATGCTTCTGCCCATAGAGTCATGGGTAGACTCTGATCAAGTATCATTTCTTTAGTTTCCTCAATGATAGTTATGTTCTTCCTTTCAATGACCCCATTTTGTTGAGGATTGTATGGAACTGTGAGCTCCCTCTTGATCCCCGCTTCAATACAAAAACTGATAAATTATTTTGAGGTGTATTCTCCTCCATTGTCTGATCTCAATACTTTGATTTTTCTTCCGGTCATATTTTCAACATGAGCTTTAAATTCTTGAAACTTGGCAAGGACTCCATCCTTGTTCTTCAGAAAGTAAATCCAAGTTTTCTTGGAGTGATCATCTATGAAGAGTACATAGTACAAGTACCCATTTAAGGATGCAATAGTCATTGGCCCACATACATCTGAATGTATCAAGTCCAAGATTTCCTTGGATCAGTTATCACTGCTAGGAAATGATCCTTTAACATTTTTACCAAGGGCACAACCCTTACAAAAACCTTCATGTTGGATCTAGATCTCTGGTAGACCTATTACCATTTTCCCTAGAGATGGAAGAGCTCTATAATGAATGTGAGCAATTCTTCTATGTCATAACTCACTTAGGCTAATAGTGTCATGTAGTAAGGCTTGAACTGGTTTGATGGTCAACTTGTATAAGCTGTTTTCTCTGACACCAATTACTTTGGAAGAGATGATACGAGAGTCTTTGTGCCATGCAATGACTCTTCCTTCTGAGAAAGTAATTTTGTAACCTTTGTCTTCAAGAGCTGAAATAGAGACAAGGTTTCTCTTCATTCTTGGTACATATAGAACCTCTTCTAATTTGAGCTGCATATCTGAATCTAGTTGGAAGGTGGAAGTTCCAACTCCTCTCACATTATATCTAGCATCATATCCAAAGACAACATGTAGATGTGTCTCTTTCTCAATGGAGTGTGTTAGATGATTTGTAATACCCTTCATGTGCCTGAAGGTGCCACTGTCAATTAGCCAAGTATTATCATTGATAGGAACCATACCTGAGAGTGCTGAGATGTTGATGTCTTCATTGCTTTGGATTTTTGTGCTAAGCTTACTTCCCATCATGAATTTGCTCATCTTCACAAACCCTTTTCAACTAGGCTAGAAAACCTAATGGCTAGGATAAGCTAGCACTTTTAAGTTTTGTTGGGATTATGACTGCCAACAATAAGCCTTTAAATATGATAGCTTCTTCAAGAAATTATCAGAAATATAATTCAGAATTTTCTGTAGAATTTTGACAAAACCCTAGAAACCCTTGGGGTCAAAATTTTGAAAAATGACCAGAATTTAGATCCGAGACTTGCTGGAGGTACGCTGAAGGAAGCCATACTCTTCTATGTATTTTTCAGCCCAATCATCCAAGTTTTGAGTGGTGAAACCTCTTTGAAAAGGAGGCCGTATGAATTTTATGGAAACCCCAGGAGGGCCGTACAATTTCTGCAAATGAGAGAGTGAAGGAGTTGGAAAATTCTTGTGCAATGGGATCGTCAAGACCTATGCTCTGATACCATGTTGATTTTTCTTAAGAATTATGTTAAGCATGTAGTTCATTTCAATTTTATCATGTCTTAACCATAAACAAGAATTGTTGCAACAACCAAGATCACAAGAAGAAACACCATGCACAAGAACACAAGATATATCCTGGGAAACCCTTCTCAATAAGGGAAAAAATCCTAACCAAATCCTTTGCTCTATTATTCAAGAGAAATACCTTTCACCACCAAGAATGACTTAGCACACAAGAGGGTGCTTAATCCCTAGAAGACTAGTGCCCAAGAGAGGTGCGCACCATTTTCCAAATAGAAGTGTTTACTGAAATTTCCAAACTCATGAGAAAGATATGATTCTACAATGGAGAGTCACCTCTTACTTATATTAGATTTGTTAAATCAACAAAGGCATCTTATTGGCTCAATAGGTCCAACCTCTTTAGGTCACTATATAATTTATTATTATTATAATAATTAATATTAATATTAACATTAATTATCTTTTACATTTATTATTAAACATATTAAGGTGTGGCCGACCTGTACCCTTTACATGACAATTAGGGTTACAGGTAGGTCTGACTCTTGAACAATATATAGAAAAGGATCTAATACACCCACTAATGCTCATCCACTAGGGGCACATCAATAGGGATGTCATAGCTCCGATTCACTGCATTACATAGAAGAACCAAGTCTTCACACATTCACCTGTGCTCGTCCACATGCACGTCTACTCTACATATATGATTTCCCACTGCCACCGATAGAAGAATCATCTGGAGTATTCTTTTCTACTCTGCTGCTAAGAGGAGGCTATCACATCATTTTCATTTTTGTTCACATGATGATGTTCCCAACACTTTTGGGATTTCACATGTTCACCTTGTGCTTAGCCATAGGCACGTCCTAACTCAACAAATCACTTTTCCATCAGATGATCACCTCGAGTTCTTCTCACTCACGTCATGGAGGAGGTCATCTCTATGTTCCTAGCTCTGTCTTAGGCATGAACCACGTACCCTTCTTAGGGGATTTCTCTCAGGTTTGTAAGATGAGAGAAAGATGCACATAGCTGCTATGTTCCACATTTCATAGGTTTGTAAGCTGGAGGATGTTTCCCATAGCTGCATTCATCAATAGATTGTACACCCCAGAATAATATACACCCCTCCACAAAGGGGGGTTGCAAGGGGGGATTTCCCCCATTTCAAGGTCTGGGGGGCTCATCCCCTCGATTGGGGTGTTCGGGGGCAAGCGAGCCTTGGAAGAAAATTTTTCCTTGTAAATGTATATTGAAATTTCGTAGTAAATATAGACCGTTCATTATAAGGTTGCAGATCTGATGATAGAAGTTATGTTAGGATTTTTTTTCCCTAGAAGGAAACCCTATTTTATGAGGGAAATGTATTGTGGCTATGTATTATTGTGAATATTGTATTATGAGAGAGGAGACCGTGAGTGAAATAAGAGGAAGTTACAATGGGTTTGCTGTAGGTTGTATCCCTTCATTTGCTAGATAATACAGAGGAAGGACATGGAAATTTCTATGGTGGATGTAGCTTACACTGGGTGAACTATGTATATCCGTGTCTCTATTTTATTGTGTATCTTTAGTGTTTTATTTCAGCATTTTTTTTTATTTATTTCTCCGCGATCCTGTTTTTCTAACAACTGGTACCAGAGTGAAAGGTAACTCACAAGAAAAGAGGGTTCCTGGTTCGAGTGGGAGCAATGGCGAAATATGGAAAGTTTAGGGTCGAGAAATTTAACAACCAAAACTACCAGTTATGGAAGATGCAAATGGAATATTATTTATATCAGAAGGATATATTCCTACCATTGGGTGGAATAGAAAAGAAGACAATGACCATGAAGGATGAATAATGGGAGGTTGTTGGCAGAAAGAAACTAGGAAAGATACGATTGAGCCTGGAAGCGTCGGTGGCTTTCAATATTTTGAAAGAAAAGACAATGAAGGAACTGATGGATGCATTGGATAAACTGTATAAAAAACCCTCGGTGTCCAATAAGGTATTTCTAATGAAGATATTATTTAATATGAATATGTCAGAAGGTGGGTCTGTTGTAGATCATTTAAATGAATTTAATATGGTTACTAATCAACTAAGTTTTGTAAAAGTGGACTTTGATGATGAGGTCAGGTCTCTTCTAATCTTGTGCTCATTTCCAGAAATTTAGAATGGCCGTAAGTAACTCTGTCTTTGGTTCAAACACTTTAAAATTTGATGATGTTGTTGGTGTTATCCTTAGCGAGGAAATGCGAAAGAAAAGCACAGGTGAAACATTAGGTAATGCGTTAAACATGGAGAGCAGGGGAAGACAAAAGGATAGAAGAAAGGGCTAAGGGAGCCACGAGAATTCTAGGAAGAGCAGATCCAAATCCAGATTGGGAAAGAGGGAGTGCTAGAATTGTGGGAAGAAAGGACATCTGAAGAAATACTGTAGAGCTCGAAAGAAACAAAGAGATGGACAACATGAGAAAAATCAGGAAGCAAATGTAACAAGTGATGTGTTACAAGATGCTTTGATTCTTTCTGTAGATAATATTTATGAGTCTTAGGTAGAAGATTCACGGGCTTCATTTCATGCCACACCCCATAGGAAACATTTTCTAGATTATATTCAAGGTGATTTTGGACAGGTTCATTTGGGTGATGATCCACCATGCAAAATTGTTCGAATGGGAAAGGTAAAAATGAAACAAAGGAATGGAAACCAGTGGTTGTTGAAAGAGGTAAGAAATGTTCCAGATCGAAGGAAAAATCTAATTTCAATAGGGCAGTTGGAAAGTGAAGGTTGAATATCCATATTTATAGATAAGGTGTGGAAGGTCACTAGAGGATCACTGGTGATAACAAAAGGAGATAAGGTAGGTACATTATATTTATGTACTGCTAATACTGACTCTTCTATATCTTTAGCTTCTACAAGAGTGGATACAACACTATGGCATCATAGGCTTGGAAACATGAGTGAGAAGGGGATGAATATAATTCACAAAAGAAATTTGTTGTCGGATCTTAAACAAATTGATTTGGATTTCTGTGAGCGTTTTGTTTATGGAAAACAAAAGAGAGTTAGATTTCTCAGAGTCAGAAAAGAAAATAAGAGTGAAAGGTTAGAGCTTGTGCATACAGATGTATGGGGGCCATCTCAGGTATCATCTCTTGGTGGCTCGCATTATTATGTTACTTTTATTGATGATGCAACTAGAAAAACTTGGGTTTATTGCATTCGACAAAAATATGATGTTTTTGATACTTTTAAGAAATGGAAAGCTTTGGTTGAGAATGAGACAGGAAAAAGGTTGAAGTGTCTCATATCAGACAATGGAGGTGAATATTGCAACAAGGAGTTTGATTATTACTGTTCATACCATGGGATTCGTAGAGAGAAGAAAACTCCAAGAACACCACAAGAAAATGGTGTGTCAGAAAGGATGAATAGAACAATCATGGAGCATGTAAGGAGTATGAGATCACACGCTGGTTTACCCTTATAGTTCTAGGAAGATGCTGTAGATACTTCTGTTTACTTAATAAACAAAGGGCCTTCAAGATCTTTGGATGGTGGAATTCCAGAGGATGCATGGACATGTAAAAAGGTAAACTATTATTTTTTGAATACTTTTGGTTGTGAAGCATTTGTCCATATTGATAAAGAAAATAGAACAAAGCTAGAGGAAAAATCCAAGAAGTGTACTTTTATTGGATACATTGTCAATGATTTTGGTTATCTCTTATGGGATTATGAAAATCAAAAAATCATTAGGAGTAGAGATGTCATATTTAATGAGAAGGTCATGTACAAAGATTAGTTGCATAGAAAGAAATAGGAAAAATAAAAACCAAAATACACAGTGCTTGATGAGATCATTGAAAAATAAATTCCAAATTTACGAGAAAATCAAAATAAACAACAACATGAGCAACATGTACCTCAAAATCCTGCAAGTGTTGTTAGAAGATCTACTAGGTTAATTAGACCCCCTGAATGGTACTCTCCTTCATTGTATTATTTATTTTTGACTGATTTTGGTGAACCAAAATGTTATGAAGAGGCAATGCAGGTAGACACTAAAAAGTAGTGGGAGCAAGGCATGAAAGAGGAAATGAATTCCTTGGTAAATAACTAGACTTGGGATTTGGTTCAATTGCCTACAGGAAAAAGGGCATTGCAAAATCAATGGGTTTACAAGTTGAAGGAAGAATCTGGAGGAAAAAAACGGTACAAGATAGACTTGTTGTAAAGGGGTTTGCACCAAAAAAAGGTATAGATTTTGATGAAATATTTTCTCCTGTTGTTAAAAAGACTTCAATTAGGACTATTTTAAGTCTTGTGGCAGTAGAATATTTTCATCTTGAACAGTTAGATATAAAACCAACTTTTCTTCATGGGGATTTGGAGGAAGAGATTTATATGCAACAACCACATGGGTATGAGGTCAAAGGGAAGTAAAATTTGGTATGTAGGTTGAAGAAGAGATTGTATGGCTATTGCAAGCTCCAAGGCAATGGTATTTGAAGTTTGATAGGTTTATTATAGAACAAGGTTATAGTATATGTCATTCTGATCACTGTGTTTATTTTAAAAAGCTAGAAAATGGAAGCTATATTATCTAGCTATTGTATGTAGATGAGATGCTTCTTGCAGGGTCTAATATGCAAGATATAAATTTGCTCAAGAATAAATTAGCTAATTCATTTGCGATGAAGGATTTGGGTGCTGCAAAGAAAATCCTTGGTATGAGAATAACAAGAGATAGGAAAAGTCACAATTTGATATTGTCTCAGGATGAGTACATAGAGAAGGTGTTGGAGAGGTTTAGAATGTGGAATGCAAAACCAATTAGTACACCTTTGGCCAGACATTTCAAATTAAACAAAGAAATGTTTCCCAAGACACATGAGGAGATAGAATACATGTCCAGGGTCTCTTATTCATCAACAATTGACATCTTGATGTATAAGATGGTTTGCACAAGACCAAATATTGCACATTCAATAGGAGTTGTGAGTAGATATATGAAAAATCCAGATAAAGAATATCGAGAGGTAGTAAAGTGGATTCTCAGGTATTTGAAAGTTATTGCTACTCATGCATTATGTTTTGGAGGTTCAGACACTGTTCTATAGGGATATGTTGATTCATATATGGCAGGTGATAAAGATAGCGGTAGGAGCACTACATGGTATGTTTTTACTGTAGGTGGAACAACAATAAGTTAGATTTTGAAACTGCAAAAGGTTGTTTCACTTTCAACAACAAAGGTAGAGTATGTTGTTGCTATAGAGGCTAGTAAAGAGATGATTTGGTTACAAAGGTTTATGGAGGAATTGGGAAAGAAGCAAGAGAGTAGCAGGTTGTGCTCTGACAATAAGAGTTCCATTCATCTTGCAAAGAAATCATCCTTCCATTCGAATACTAAGCATATACAACTTAGGTACCATTTCATATGATTTGTCTTGGAAGATGGACATTTGAAGTTTGAAAAGATACACACTAGATAGAATCTTGCAGACATGCTAACAAAGGGAGTAGCCAGGGAGAAACTGAATTCTTGCTCAGTTCAGTTGATCTTCAAGTATGAAGGTGAATATGAGAAATTTTCCAAGTCCAAGGTGGAGTATAGTCCAACATGTACAATAACAATGGACTTTTTGTGATCAGTCTCCAAGTGGGAGATTGTTGGTTGTGGAGCCTGATTATCTTTCTATTTCATATCTCTTTGTTTTCAGCCATGTTTATACCCCATGAAGACTATACACCCCTACACACGGGGGGTTGCAGGGGGGGATTTCGTCCCCTGGGGGTCTAGGGGTATCATCTCCCCGGTTGGGGGTTCCTGGGGAAATCAAGCTCTCGGCAGGGGTTCGAGGGTGAAGCCCTCAAAGGAAAAATTTCCTTGTAAATGTATATTTCAATTTCATAGTAAATTTGGATTTTTCATTATAAGGTCAAAGATTTGATGGTAAAAGTTATGTTAGGGATTTTTTCCCTAGAAGGAAACCCTCTTTTATGTGGGAAATGTATTGTGGCTATGAATTATTGCAAATATTGTATTCTAAGGAAGGAGACTATGAGATAAAGAAGAGGAAGTTACAACGAGTGTGCTATAGGTTGTATCCCTTCATTTGATGGATAATAAAAATGAAGGACCTGGAAATTTATTTGGTGGACGTAGCCCACATTGGGTGAACCACATATATCTATGTCTCTATTGTATTGTGTATCTTCTGTGTTTTATTTATGCATTTATTTTTATTTTATTTCTCCACGATCCTTTTTATTTAACATAAGTCTCTCTCTCCCATCTGAATCTAAGGAGAAATCATTTTTGAATGGAATTCTCTAAGCCACTGACTCTCCATGAGATTAGGATCACTTTAATTCTGTATGCTCCGTCTGAAGATTGACTCTCTCTAAGTATATATAATATTTGGAGCCATTTTCTCCCTCTGTGTATGATGATTTCCTCCGAAGTCTCCTATGAATGGTCCTAGGGAGGATGCTCCTCCCTACTGGGTCGTGAGGGCCAACTCCCTCTGAACTCTGTCTCCTTCTGAGCTAGTACTTGGTGTGGACGCCTGCCTCACCACTGGTGGAGACATATTTTCCTCATGATGTGGCTTGTTAATGCTATATGAATTTGCATCTTGCAAAGTGTCACGAGACCATGCTACTCTCTTCCTGGTTACTGCAACGATTCTGGGTCAGCCCTTCTCTCTCTACTAACTCTTCCTGACGATATGAAGAGTGATCAACTACACCAGAGGTATCTATTTGGTCATATTTGGATCCTTAATCTCCTTACAATCAATCTCTATATGAGATACTTTGCATCTTGAAAAAATACCCTTCTTGCAAGAAGGTTTTAACTTCGTCCTCTTTTTCTTCGGTACATGGATGTATACGATTGTGTATACAAATTCTTATCTAGATAGTCTGCTCCATGTCTCAAACTAGAGACCATATAATATGTTTCCTCCTACAACCTTCATTATAGATCCCCTCAGAGTTATCACCTACGACTTTTCCGGAACAACAAGAGAAAAAAATAGACAAGAATAATACTCTTATAATAATAATAAGAAAAATAATGAGAACAATCATCACATTATCTGGAACAAGATCCAAAATACAAAATGCAATAATAAGAAATAGGAACAACACTCTTCCAGTGTTGTGACCAATCATTCCTCCATGGTAACCTGCCCGAGACAAGATCAACAAGAGAAAAATTATTTCCAATATAATAAAATTTTCATAAGAACAAATATATGTTAACAAGAATACAAGAAAATTTCATGGTAATGATCATAGCATTACCAAGGTGACCTGCCTGGAAGCAAAACAAGATATATCTCCTAGAGGAGATGCTAGTTCATCTCAAAACAAATATAATAAGAATTTATATCAATAATACTCACATGATACCAAGTATTCATTGTACCTAGCAGTAATAAAGCCTTTCAAAGATTGTTGTCACAACTATAGTGTTTACTTGTAATGTAGTAATTATCAAACTTGATATGTGAAAATTGGAGACTTATCAATTTAATCAATTAAACATGGAACTTGGAGTCTTATCTTCAAGAAAGAGTGTTGTTTATTTTTTTCTAAGTCTCCTTCACTCAAGATGACAAGTATTCTCTCCAACCTATCCCATGTACTAATACAATATGATTTCTTGACATAAATTTGAGTTGGGGAATATAATGCAAATAAATTCTAAAAGCTCAACCTTAATCAATCTAATATATTGACTAAAGTTAGCTTATAAATTTAACTTTGACCAGAGGTTTGACTTCAACAGATCAAAATACAACTAGATGTTCATAAGATAATAATGCCAAAATAACTAGAGGCATATCAAAACAATCAAACCTGAAGTGAATTGTTCCTTTGAATGTGTTGGATATGAGATCCATCTGGATCTACGATTTTTTCTTGGAAAATATATCCCTTCTCCTAAAAATACCCTCAATATAGTGATACAGTTTAAACATATAAAAGTACATACCTCCAGTAGTAGTGACAGGAAATGACACCATTCGGTAGCAATGACAAGCAGTGATGAACCCAAATTTTTTCAAAGTGCTCTGTTTTGAAATCTGAATATAGCTGAATATGCACTAGGGTAAGGCACACTAGGACAACCAAAAATTATTCCTAACACTTCTCTGAAAGTTCCCAACGAATTTGGGTTTGGGTTTGTTGCTACTGCAAAACTAGAAACCCTAACTGTTGGAAGAATGGCTAGCGATTTGATCTAGGGAAAGAATAATTTCAGCTTCCTTTCAACGAGTTATCAGAAAATTCACTTGACCAGAGGAACTGCAACTAGTATTTCAATTGGTGCTACAACTGGCATTGCAACTAGGGCTGCAACTTACACTGCAAATGGAATGAAGAAACTGGCACAAAGCAACTAGCATGAAGCAATTGGCACAGATGAACTGACATGAAGCAACTGACACAAAGAAATTGGCACAAAGCAATTGACACTGCAACTGCAACTGGTACTGCAACTACAACTTCAAAATATTGTAGATCTGATCTGGAGAAAAAATGCTCCCTCCTTAGGATACCTTCATAGTGGGTTTAGTAAGTGATCAACGAGCTTGACAATGGGGAAAACTGAGGATCTTCCTTCCAACGGTTCGAATGCTATGAAGGAAACTAACTCTGAAACCATGTTAAAATTTTGGTATGCTCATTTAACCATATAGAATGTCACATCATTGTCACCCAACCATAGGCATTCACTATGGAACCCCCGAGCACACTAACCTTTTCTTAGAGAGAATGGTTCTGATAAGTCCACACTAGAACCAACATATAAATCCTAACTAGAAAAACCACTATTGTAGCAAGAACACAATACCATGAGAACATACCTCTACTAATAGAAGCATACCTTTACCAAGAGAATCACACAAGAGAGTTACCATAAAGACTATTATTACACCACAGAAACTGCTCCACCACCCTCTCCATACTTGCGCCTCCTTTTGCCACAACTGCAACATCCACTCCTTAAAATTGTGGCCTTCTTTTGTTGAGTGAGTGTGTGAAAATGAGATAAGGCGTCACCTTTTTTATACTTATTCTTCCAGTGAACTTTTCCCACAGGGACGACTTGTCTTTTTCGGAAAATATAATTTACTTTGAATTTTTCTGGTAGGGCCAACTTCTCTTTCTAGGGTTTTCTATTTCTTTATTATTATTCTCCTTGGGCCTACTTCTCTTCTATGGTTTCCACACATCTGTTTAATGGTTCTATTACTTCAAGAATATTCTATTCTAAGTACAAAGGTTACACTTGGAGGTTAATACCTCCTGTTTCTCTAAAAACATCAACATCCCCTCCCCCCCCTCTCTATTCCCATCCTTCCCTCCCTTTATATTTCTCTCTCTTCCCCTTCCCCTTTTTCCCTCCCACCCCTATACCCCCCCCCC
>JASDQU010103680.1:199789-243751 GCA_032191745.1 Picea mariana
CATGGGATAGATAGTAACGAATAAAACATAGTTATATTGAAGGGGTATCACTTCCACATAAGCGATGATCAATGCCATGACTTAGCCTACATACAACATTTCTTTCAGTTGTTTTACAATGGCATTAAGGAGAAGAACACACATATGGATCAACAATGGATTTGGTCATATGGTTGCACATCCCAGTTAAAAAATGATCATGTATTTCAATGGTTGCGTATATTGCACACAAAATTCAAGGTACCATGCATTTGGAACTATTTCAAGTCCGGGGACGGGAAAGAGGAGCATGATGGAGTAGACACATGCATAAAAAGAGAGTTACAAAATAAATAAATGAAGTTCATAATTACTTCCCTCATTTGAGATGCGAAATTCATTGTTGAATGGTGTTCTTCAATAATGGAAGAGGGAAAAAGAACCCGTGAAGACCAATCACATAGTAAAATACATGTACATAGATAGTTTTTGGAGGTGGTCAATGTAGATCGATCACAATGGTATGAATTCAAAACAATCCAGGGAACTCATGAATTCCATTCAATTCAAACATCAGACAATGCAATAGTTGAAATATGGACGAGAAAAATCTCTTGCTTCTCTGGTCCTTGTAGTAGTAATAAATGAAATGATTGTGAATCGACATACTAGGTTGATGGATTGGATAGTGTATCACTCCCCATTGGTCAACATATAACTATTTAACTATCCCATTTGGAGGAGGCCCAATCAAATATTTCAGTAGATTATGATCATGTCTCAGATCTCGTACTACCAGGTTCGTTGAAACCTTCTAATAAATTTAGAATAACTAGCATCAATGTTTTATGTTTTGTTCATTTAGTGGACTCATGTGTTGGCACTCTATTTTTTGTAGGGCACATATACGTAGTGGTTGAAGTTCTAATTTGAGTTTTATCACGAGTTGCAACTCACCTCCTCAATCCATTTAGGGACATGTTGGCAATTTGGTCCGGGGGAATAAAATCCAATCTGAGAAACATCATACAGTTCTGTAATCTCTAGCATGTCTACTTGGACAAGGCCTACATGAACATGCTACACACAATCTCCTGACACAATGTTCTTGAAAATCGACCTCTTGTTCAGAAATTGCAGTATGCCTGATTGAGAAAAACCCTAGTCTCGGAGATCCTCCATAAAATGAGTTTCTGGGAAACATAATGACAGTGGAGGGGCCCCACTAGCTGAAATATGGTGCCCCAGATCCAATCCAACTTAAAATTCATCCATTTGAGCCCTGGTATAAGTTTTATCACGAGTTGCAACTCGCCTCCTCAAGCCATTCAAGGACATGCTGGCAATTTGGTCCAGGGGCATAAAATCCAAACCGAGTAGCATAACGAAGTTCCATAATCACCCCATGTCTTTTTGGCCAAGGCCCATGTGACCATGCTACCCACAATCACCCAAAACAATGTTCTTGAAAATCAACCTATTGTTCAAAAATTACACTATGCCTCATTGAGCAAAATCCTATTCCCAAAGATCCTCCATCAAACACTTTTCAGGGAAAATAATGACATCGGAGAAGCCCCACTAGATGAATCCTAGTGCCCCATATCCAATGCAACTGATGGTTCATTCATTTGAGTCTTGATTTGAGTTTTATCATGATTTGCAACTCGCCTCCTCAAGCCATTCATGGACATGTTGAAAATTTGGTTTGGGGGCATAAAATCCAAAATGAGTAGCATAATGAAGTTCCATAAGATCTCACATATATGTTTGGATAAGCCCCATGTGACCATGCTATCCACAATCGCCCGACATAGTTTTCTTGAAAATCAACCTCTTGTTTAGAAATTGCACTGTGCCTCATTGAGCAAAACCCTAGTTCTGGAGATCCTCCAACAAAATTTTTTCTGGCCACCATAATGATAGTGGAGGGCCCCCACTAGTTGAAACCTAGTGCCCCAGAACCAATGCAATCAAAGGTTCATCAATTCGAGTTCCCGTTTGATTTTTATCACGAGTTCCAACTCGCCTCCTCTAGCCACTCAGGGACATGTTGGAAATTTGGTTCGGGAGCATAAAATCCAAACCGAGTAGCATAAAGGAGTTCCATAAGCTCCTACATGTCTGTTTGGCCAGGGTCCACATGACCACGCTACCTACAATCACCCAACACAATGTTCTTGAAAATCAACCTCTTGTTCATAAATTGCACTGTGCCTCATTGAGCAAAACCCTAGTCCAAGAGATACTCCATAAAATGATTTTTCGGGAAACAAAATGACAACAAAGGGGCCCCAATAGTTTAAAATTGGTGCCCTAGATCCAATGCAACCAATGGTTCATCCATCCGAGTCCTGATTTGAGTTTTATCATGAGTTTCAACTCACYTCCTCAAGCCATTCATGGACATGTTGACAATTTGCTCTGGGGTATAAAATCCAAACTGAGAAGCATAACAAAGTTTCGTAAGATCTTGCATGTATTTTTGGCCAATTCCCATGCGGCCACACTACCCACAATATCTTGGCACAATGTTCTTGAAAATCGACCTCTTGTTCAAAAACTGCACCATTCCTCATTGAGAAAAACCCTAGTCCCATAGAGCCTCCATAAAATGATTTTTCGGGAAACAAAATGACAGTGGAGGGTCCCCACTAGCCGAAACCTGGCGCCCCAAATCTAATGCAATCATTGGTTCTTCCATCTGAGTCTTGTTTTGAGTTTTATCATGAGTTGCAACTTGCCTCCTCAAGCCATTCAGGGACATGTTGGCAATTTGGTCTGGGGGCATAAAATACAAACCGAGTACCATAACAAAGTTTCATAAGATATTGCATGTTTGTTTGGACAAGGCCCACACTACCACACTACCCACAATCACTCGACACAATGTTCTTGAAAATCAACCTCTTGTTCATAAATTACACTATGCCTCATTGAGCAAAACCCTAGTTCTGAAGATCTTCCAACAAACACTTTTTAAAGAAACAGAATGACAGTGGAGGGGATCCACTAGCTGAAACCTAGTGCCCCAAAACCAATGCAACCGACTGTTTGTCCATCCGAGTACCGGCTTGGGTTTTATCATGAGTTGCAACTCGCCTCCTCAAGCCATTGAGGGACATGTTGGAAATTTGGTATGAGGGCATAAAATCCAAACTGAACAACATAATGAAGTTTCGTAAGCTCCCACATGTCTTTTTGGCCAAGGCCCACACAACCATGCTACCCACAATTCTCTTGAAAATTGATCTCTTATTAAAAACTTGCATTGTGTCTCATTGAGAAACACCCTAGTCCCAAAGATCCTCCATAAAATTCTTTTATGAGAAACATGATGATGGATAAGTGGCCCCACTAGTTGAAACATGGTGTCCCAAATCCAATGAAACCAACGATTTATCCATCTGAGTCATGGTTTGAGTTTTATCGTGAGTTACAACTCGCCTCCTCAAGCCATTCAGGGAAATGTTGGCAACTTGATCTGAGGGAATAAAATACAAACCGAGTAGCATACCAAAGTTATATAAGCTTTAACATGTCTATTTGGCCAAGGATCATGGAACCAAACTACCCACAATCACCCGACATTGTGTTCTTGAAAATCGACCTCTTATTTAGAAATTGCACTATGCCTCATTAAGAAAAACCCTAGTCTCGAAGATCCTCCAAAAAATGCTTTTCTGGGTAACAAAATGACAATGAAGGGGCCCCATGACCTGGAACTCGATGCTATGGATCCAATGCAACCAATGGTTCATTTATCTGAGTCTCAGTTTGAATTTTATCATGAGTTGCAACTCGTCTCCTCAATCCATTTAGGGACATGTTGGAAATTTGGTTCGAGGGCATAAAATTCAAACCAAGAAACATAACGAAGTCCCATAATCTCCTTCACATCTATTTTTCCAAGGCCCATGTGACCATGCTTCCCACAATCAACTGACATCGCGTTCTTGAAAATCGACCTTCGTTAAAAAATTTCACTATCTCTCATTGAGCAAAACCCTAGTCCCAGAGATCCTCCAAAAAATGCTTTTTCTGGAAACAAAATGACAACGAAGGGGCCCCGCTAGCTAAAACCTGGTGCCCTAGATCCAATGCAATCAATGATTCGTCCATCCGAATCCAGTTTTGAGTTTTATTGTGAGTTCCAACTTGCCTCCTCAATCCATTCAAGGGCATGTTGACAATAGACCTAGACCTAAACCATGACCATGACATAGAACTATACCTAGACCTAAACCATGAACTAGACCTAGAGCTAGACCAAGACCTAGACCTATAACATGTCATAGACCATGACCTAGGCCATGGAAATACAAGGCATGAGAAGGAAAGGAATGGCAAGGCAATGCCTAGGTCTAGGTCTAGGTCTAGGTATGACAAGGCAAGGCAAGGCAAGGAAAGGCAAGACATTACGATGCTAAGAAAATCTAGACATGAAAAGGAAAGGAAAGGTCTAGGTCTAGTTCTAGATCTAGGTCTAGGTCTACATCCTGTATCTTGTTATGAAATTTATTGAGTTGAAAGATTAGTTTTTGTTTATTTGATTTTAAATAAGGCCTTGGCGTTATGTTGTTTTTTATGAAATCCAAAAGAAAGTATGGATTAATAGGATAATGAGACTACACCCATGGATGATTTTAGGGGCTAAATTTCGCTCATGGGATAATTTTCCATGTTTTTTCCAAAAACGAGATTCTCTATTTTAAAAATGATTCACCCAAATTCTATAGGATAAAATTATTTTACCTTTAAAATCGCCAAAAATTTATAAAAACTATATAAAATACCTAGAAATTTGAATATTTTTACAAAAATATTGCCAAACATTTATAGTTGACATATGAACAATTAGTAAGATTCACCAAGGTTTCTACATTTTAAAATAAATTTCCATCCTTAAAATCATCCCTGATACACCATAAGGATGGAACATAAACCTATTTTCTGACATCCCTTTCTATGCAAATCCTATTAATTATGATAATCCATGTTTCACAACTATGAAGATACCTAAGATATATGACTAAAGAGAGCTTATGTTATGACATTGAAATTCTCATGCAAGTATTTTAATCTAATATAGATGGGATAACAAGTTGTAGAATTATGTGCTTAATGAATACTTTGATTGTAATTTTTAGGTATTAAACTTGTTCATCTAGTACAAGCATTATTTTTTTTAAGCAAAAAAAAGGGTATGATACATTAATGCCATTGTTTTTTTATTAAATTAACTTGAAAACAAATTTATTATAAGTTAATAGGATTTGAAATAATTTAATGGTGTTTATGATTATAGAGACAATTTTCTTGTGGGCGGCTCAAAGGAAAAGAAATTCTCTATAATGATGAAAACAACTATATTTTTATAAACAATTAGTTTTATGAATATCATAATGAAAGTACCTTTTAGATGAATTATGGTTAGCCAAGGTAAGGAAAGGAAATGCAAAGAAATGAATGGCATGGCAAGTCAAGGAAAGACATGACATGGAAAGTCAAGGCAAGGCAATGTATGACATGAAAAGGTAAGGCATGGCATAGCAAGGAAAGGAAAGGCAAGGCATGTGAAGGCATGGCATGACAAGGCAAAGCATGCCTTGGCATGGCATGGAAAGGAAAGGCATGGTAAGGAAGTTCAAGGAAATGTGTGAGGTTAGGAGCATACATATAGATGAAATACATCATCGTTTATTTTTGTGATGACATCATTGTATAAAAGCGTGAGAGAAATTTGTAGTGAGGGACGGTGAGAGAAATCTGTTGGAGGGAGAGGGGACAAAAATATCTGTATC
The DNA here is from genome assembly GCA_032191745.1 of Picea mariana. NCBI lineage: Eukaryota > Viridiplantae > Streptophyta > Pinopsida > Pinales > Pinaceae > Picea > Picea mariana. The sequence goes on from JASDQU010103680.1 coordinate 205,573, forward strand.
AAGCATTCTCCAATAAATAAATAATTTTTTTGTACAAATGAGGCGAGCATGCCCCATGCTTGTGTCATGAAACCATAATCCGGTAATAGTAACTAAAATTGTTTCCGACATATATATTCGCAATGCCCTTGGGTGATCCAGATTTAGGAGAGGAACGAACTTATTAACAGACTGAATACAATAAACACAAAGATATGGAGAATAACACAAATATCCAGTGAACAATATCTTCTATTAAATAATGAAATAGGTTGAAACTGTAAAATTGTAGAACTCAAAACTTGCTCAAATGGTGGTAGCTATCTCTGAGAATAGATGTGGCTACTATGCACATCTGTCTGAGTAGAATCCATTACAATGAGGCTCCATAGGAAATTTTGATATTACTCATGAATTCCAAAACCCTAGACATCTAAAAACCTAACCCTAGAAGGTGAAACACCAAAAGTCATGTGGGCCCTATAGGTAAGTTGGTGTAATTTGGTACCTCAACTTCCTAGGACCGTAACTTTTGCATACGACCTCTGTTTTAGGCGTGTGATAGCCCGTTGGAAAAGTTTTTCATAGAAATACACATTACACTATACAACTTAGAATCCATCTACAGTTTGATTGTGTTGAGCCAAAAAAAAAACGTTTAGGGCCCCAAAACGGGCCCAAAAGTACAACAAGATGTGATGACATGAAATCATACAAAATAAGCCAGTTGGATTAGGCGAGAGGCCACCCATATCCACCTAAAGGATGTGCGGGGCTTCAGACAACCCCAAAAGTGTAGAACCTACAATTACAAAGTAGTACATAAAAACGTGCTGAACAAAAAACAGACACGAGGAGCCAGTTGGAATAGGTGGGTAGAAACCAATATCCACCTGGATCAATCATCCCCCCTTAGGAAGGAATGATATCCATTGTTTTGAGTTTCCCCATCAGGTGAGGAAATTTCTGCTGGATTTGGCCCCTTGTGAGCCACTTGCCTTGGTGTAGGAGTTGCCCTACCTTGACAACCCGATAAAAATGGATCCACTGCTGGCGAGTGCCCTTGACATGTGTGTCCACTATCTGATTAGTGGATGATTATTCCATGCAGTTAGGGTTGATCTCTGTTGGTGTCAGTTGTTCTACGATCTCAAAAGTGTCCAATAATGGTGGATAATATGGACGAAGGATGTCCACATTGAATACTAGCTGCAGACCAAAGAAGGGTGGAGCGTTGAGCTCAAAATAATTTCTACCCACAACCTTGGTGATAGTGTAAGGCCCATAATGAAGTGGGCGAAGCTTTCGATGGGGCCTGATGAGATGCTCCTTCTATATATGTAACCATAATTTGTCACCAACTTGAAATTGGTGTGGTACCTTGTGTTGATCATGGCACTATTTGTACTTAGCATTGGATTTTTGAAAAACCTCCTGGACCTGTTGGTGGATGTGATGAATCCCCTCAATGAATCTGGTGGTTTTGTCAATCACAGACTGATCAGGGGAAGAGTCTTTCTGTGCAGTGACAAGAGGGAGTGAAACATCAATGGGTCCAAGGGGTTGGAATACTAGACCCACTTGAAATGGGCTATATATGGTGGAACTATGGAGAGTCCTGTTGCAAATATTTTGGACATAGGGGAGACTCTCATCCCATGTACGTGGATTCTTATAATTGTACATGCACATGATGTGCACAATCATCCGATTGAAGACCTCTGTTCGACCATTGATTTGGGGGTGGTAAGCAATGGATTTTGTGATCTTGGTGTCCAACAGAGATTAGAGACTCGACCAAAAGGTGATGAGGAACTTGCTGTCTCGATCAGAGATGATGGTCTGTGGTGTCCTAAAGTGGACCCACACTCGTTTGAAGAAGATCTTGGTAGTATCTTCCGCTGTGACATTCTTCTTACAGGATGTGAGGATGGCCATCTTCGAAAACTGATCAACGACCACAACCACGTAGTCATTTTATTACTTGGTGGATGAAAAGACAAACATGTAATCCATTGAGATGGATTCCCAAGGCTTCTCGGGAATAAGAAGAGGGGTATATAAGCCTTGCTTCTTGATGTTTGGCTTGGAAATGGCACAGAAAATGAAAGATCTGATATACTTGGTGACGTCCTGTCAAATTTTGGCCAATAAAAATGTTTCTGAATAACAACAACAATTTTCTCTACGCCAAAATGTCTTGCCACCCACTGTAGTGGGATTCCAAAATCATCTTTTCACGCTCGCTTGTAGGAACAAAGAGATGGCATAGGTGGCATAAGAGTCCATCCTGAATGTGAAAATCAATGATAGTTGCGCTTGTACCCAAGAGATGATATGTGGTGGTGAAGTCTGGATCTTGCTGATAAAGTTGGGGCCACTCAGAGGCTTCATGTCCAGAGTAATGGAGCATAGTGGTGAGTGTAGCCACATGGGCTCGACTGAGGTAGTCATCGACATGATTGGAGATACCTGTCTTATACTTGATGTTAAGATGAAACTGCTGTAGGTAGGTGGAACACTTCTGATGGTGGTTGTTCTGCAATTTCCCCTGTGTCTGTATGAACTACAGAGGCTTTTGATCAGTGTGTATGATCGTCTCTTTCCCCAGAATGTAATGTTTCCATTGATGACAAGATTGTACAATGGAATACATTTCCTTGTCATAGGTGGGGTATTTCTGGATAGTATCAGAGAATGTATCACTATGGTATGCCATCGGATGCCCGTGCTGAGTGATAACTGCACCCACAACATATTCAGATGCATCAATCTCAATATCAAATGGTTGTTGCAGATCAGGCAAGGAGAGTACCAGAGCTGAGAAGAAGCGATGCTTTAGATCATCGAATGATCATTGCTGCTCCTTCCCCCATAAGAACTTGGACCTACCACTTCCCTTGGTCACTTGGATGAGGTTCCTTGCAATATGGGAGAATCCCAACATGAACAGTTGGTAGAAGTTGGCTAGCCCCAGAAATCTCTGAATCTAGGTCTGTGTGGTCAAGGCCAGAAAATCATAGATGACTTGGATCTTAGCTGGATCAACATGTACCCCATTCTCATCAACAATGTAGTGCAATTATTGGACCTTGTTCATGCCAAAAGAGCATTTTTCCAAGTTGGCATAAAACTTGTGCTACCACAGAGTGCTCAGAACCTACTGAATGTGCTGCATGTGCTCTTCCCACGTTCTGCTGAATATGATGATGTCATCCAAATATACCACCACAAAGGATTTGGTGAAGGGTCTCAATACACCATCCATCAACCTCATGAAAGTGGTTGGTGCATTTGTTAAGCCAAAGGGAATGACTAGTCATTCGTAGAGACCTTATTTAGACTTGAAGGTTGTCTTCCATACATCAGTTGGTTTGATGGGAACCTGGTGGTAGCCAGAATTTAGGTCAATCTTGTTGAATAACTTTTCCCCCTTGAGTTGGTCAAGAAGGTCATCAATCCTAGGAATGGGGCAGCGGTTCCTGACTGTGATTTTGTTTAAGGCTCTGTAATCAATGCAGAGTCACCAAGTCCCATGCTTCTTTTGCACCAGTATAATTGAGCTTCCACAAGGGGATGAGCTAGGTTTGATGTGCCCCTTTTGAAGAAGCTATCGAATATGAAGCCTGATTTTGTCATTCTCCACTAGTGAGCATTGATAGACTAGTCCATTAGGTATCGGTGCGTCGGGGGTCAGATCAATTGGATGATTGAATTGGCATTGTGTCGGTACCCCTGTAGGTGAGGAGAATATGTCTCTGTATTCTTCCATGACCCCGTGCACTTTCTTCTATTGCAAAGAGAGGCGCTGTGTAGAGGCCATGGATGTGCTGGCGACCTTATGCTTACTATGAGCATAGATCGCAAAGAAGATGAAATTCTCGCTCTATGAAATGACCTTAATGCATTGCTTAGTAGAGATTAAAGAAATAGTAGTAGGCGACGCTACTTATGGGATCCTGTACAATTGTGTACCAAAAGTAATAATAACACTACAAGGTCTAGACTCATACAAAACATGACTCTTCCACAAATATGGTTGTCCTAAAAGAACATCACAAACTTCAAGGGGACCAATATCACATAGTACCTCATCGTTTATAGGATTTATGCTGTAGGGAAGATGACACTGTTGGCTGACATGGAGATCTCTTCCCTAGCGAAGCCAACCAATGGTGTAGGGATGAGAGTGCGATGTCATTGGTAGGTGCATTCACTTGATGACCTATTCTGAAATCAGGTTCTTCTGACTACCGTTGTCAACAATGAAATGAATTGGAGCCCCCTTGATCCACATTTTCAATTGAAAGAGACGTTCCACTTCCTCTGGGTCTTCTGGTTTGCTCAACTGAACTTTGGTGGTAGTGACAGTGGCACTGGGTTCAACATCGATAATCCGCTTCCCTCCTTCAAGATTTGACTTAGAATTAGAATCGACCTCTGAATTAGAAGCCTTCAACTCGACCACGAGGGATTGCTTGGAGTGACATTCTTCGGTGTTGTGCCAAGGAATTTTATGGTAATCACACCATTTTCCCATGTCCTTATTAATATTCTCATTCCCCTTCTTGTGTTTCGGCTTGGACTAGTTGTCTTGAGGGTGACCATCTCGACTTGGTCCCTTGCTGTGTGGGTTGGGGCTGCCTTTTCCATGCTTCAACTGTGAGGGGTTTGCAGATCCAAACTCTCGCTGTTTCTGCTTAAATTTATGCTCGATCTTGGCAACATATCTATAAACCATGCCTAAAGAGGCGATGTCCAGGAAATCCATTTCCGTTTGAATGTATCTATGAAAAAACCTGTGGTATTTGAGCACTAGATGAGACTCAAAGTCTTTGATACCCAATTTGGTGCATAGGATATGGAAAATATTGGTGAAATTTGGTACTATTTGGTTTGTTTCTTGACATAGGGTGGTCCGTAGGGGCCACCAAAAACATTGTATATTCCTCCATGACCCTTTGCTTAGAGTAAGTATCCCAATAGTCTTTAACATGGGGAATGACCTTGAGGAGTGAAAGAGTGATCTTTTCCCTATCAGAAAAATTGTGGACCGAAAAATATCCTTCGAGCAGTTTCAACCATTTATCTACAACATCCACATCTATCAGTCCTTCAAATAATGGAATATCAAAATTTACCTGTACCTTGAAGCGGGTTGCATGGTTGCTTGATGAAGATTCTTCTCTTGTGGTCAACAGTTGAAGGATCTGTGTGAAGTTGTCCATCATTTCGTTCCTTTTTCATGTGAGGGCTTCCTCGAGAAACATTTTTATAAGATATCCTACTCCATCATCTTTATTTTATTCCCCCATGGGTTGTTGTCAGGCTCAGTGCGACCGATCTGGTAATGGCTCTATTGGTTCAAGTCCCAACTTCTTGTACCCAGATCTTGTCGGGGACAAGCACGAAGAAAAATAAATGAAGAGAAAACCGCTCTTATACCACCGATCTGGATTTAGGAGTGGAATGAACTAATTAAAATAATGAATACAATAAACACAAAGATATGGAGAATAACACAAATATGCAGTGAACAATATCTTCTATTAAATAATGAAATAGGATGAAACTGTAAAATTGCAGAATTGAAAACTTGCTTGAATGGTGGTATCTATCTTTGAGAAGAGATGTGGCTACTATGCACATCCGTTTGAGAATAATCCATTAAAATGAGACTCCATAGGAATTTTTTATATTACTCATGAATTCCAAAACCCTAGACACCCAAAAACCTAACCCTAGAAGGTGAAACGCCAAAAATCATGTGGGCCCTATAGGTAAGTTGGTGTAATTTGGTACCTCAACTTCCTAAGGCCATAACTTTTGCATGCGACCTCAATTTTAGGCGCGTGATAGCTCATTGGAAAGGTATTTCATAGAAATACACTTTCCACCATCAAAATCTGACTCCATCTACATTTTGACCGTGGTAAGCCAAAAAAACAACGTTTAGGGATCAAAACGGCCTCAGAAGTACAACAAGATGTGTTGACATGAAAACATACAAAATAAGCTAGTTGGATTAGGAGAGAGGCCACCCGTATCCACTTGGAGGATGTGTGGGGCTTCAGATATCCCTAGAAGTGTATAACCCACAATTACAAAGAAGTACAAAATAACGCGCTGAACAAAAAATGAACACGAGGAGTCAGTTGGAATAGGTGGGCGGCGACCAATATCCACCTGGATCAACGGGGGCGTAAAAAAAATGGATGATGGTTATGATGATGGGATTGGGTTTGAACCGAGTGGTGAATGACTCAGAGGAATTTATGTCCTATCAAATTCAAAGGTCTTCAGCTACTATTGAAAACTACAAATTTTGCATAGTAAGATCCACCGTAACATGAAACTGTGTTGGAGTAAAATGTTATGGGGATCAATGACATCAAAGAGAAATAATGACTCTATTTGTTCCATCAGAGGAAACTCATTAATGGTGGGATGAAAGCCAAGAGATTGCCACCTTCCTGGAACCTTTTTTTGATGTCGACATAGAAGGATGTGCGACTACAAGAAGCAAAGAGCTTCTTGACATTGATTGATAAACATGGTGTCAAAAAATGTATTGGTGAAGGTGAATGGGCTAATAATCATGAATGATGTCTAGAATATAGGGGACTCAAGAACTGCCCTTGGTTGGGGGGTGATGATGGTTGGAAAGCAACCGTAAAACACAATCTGGTGTCAGGGGGATGACCATATATGGGGTAAAATTGTGTTGATTGGGTGAGATTGCAAGGAGATGCAAAATAAGTAAAAATATAGCGATGTGGAACATGGGTGTCTGTAATGGTTAAAATTTTGGTCAGGGTACAAAATATTGTAGGGGCAATAAAGGAATGAAAATTCCCCAACCAAGGGTGACATGGGTTGCTATATACCAAGAAGAAACGTCATCGACTGCGACGACCAAAATCTACTATACTTGTTGGAATTGAAAGATGCTTTATACAATTACCAAATGAATAAATAATGGGGTTGAAAGTACATGTACAGAAATGGGTGCCCCAAAGAAGTATGGCTTGTCCAGGAAGGGTGCAAGTAAATAATGGTGGAGGGTGGGGGCCCCATTGGTTAATTTCTATGCCGAGTAGATGAATGGAGGATAAGCTTGCAGGTGGGCAAGTAGTGGTGGATGAAATTGAGGGTAAATGATGATGCAGAGGTGCATATGATGAAGACAAAACCATATGATGGGGGATTCCATAATGGGTAGGATATAAAAATGATGAGAAGAATTATGAGGTTCATTCTTTGAGATGAAAAACTATGAGGACTCCCAATCCTAAGGGGGATTAATCGACATGAGTGCTAATGTGATTTAAGGGAAAACATATGTGAGACAACTCATGTGGGGGACAAGGCTAGAGAGTGTAAACACTAGAATGGATGGAGGTGAGGGTGTTGCAGAGCCGCTCATAGAAACCCTATGGGTGAATGTCAAGGGGTATGATTGGATAATGAAATTATGAGCATAGGTCGGGACTTCATGCCAGTTTGGAATATATACCTAAGGGGCTTGAAGGAAGCCCACAATTGACGGTGTGCAGTAGGATGCTGATGAGGACCTATACATACAAACCAAATTCCTAATGTGAAACATATATGAAAATAAAACATATATAACGGTTGCTTGATAATGAAATGTGGACAAATGATGCATACCTTCTCTTAGAGTGCCAAAAGGCCTCCCCTGGGCTCCATATTGAAATGAGGAACTAAGAGTACCATTGTGAAGGTGAGAGAGTCGAAATCCTAGAGGTGTGAATGGTGTGAGAAATAGAACTTGAATTCTCTAAAACATACGTCAGGAAGTTTTGCAAAAGGGAATATATATGGGCATGGGGCCCACATTTTCACCTCATTTGTGTTGGTTGTGGAGCCTGATTATATTTCTGATTCATAGGTTTTTGTTTTGATTCATTTTTATACCCCATGAAGACTTTACACCCTGGAAGAATGTACACCCCTCCACATGGGGGAGTTGCAGACAGAGATGATCCCCTTGACTGGGGGGGTCCGGGGGAAAGCGGGCCCCCGAAGGAAAAATTGCCTTGTAAATGTGTATTGTAATTTCATAGTAAATCTGGCCCATTCATTATAAGGTCACAGATCTAACAGTAGAAATTTTGTTATGGTTTTTTTCCCTAGAAGGAAACCCTCTTTTATGAGGGAAATGTATTGCGACTATGGATCGTTGCAAATTGTTGTATTCTAAGAGAGAATACTATTAGAGAAAGAAGAGGAAGTTACAACGGGTGTGTTGTAGGTTGTATCCTTTCATTTGCCGGATAATAATAAAGGATGGACCTAACAATTTCTCTTGTGGACATAGCCCACACTGGGTGAACCACGCATATATGTGTCTCTATTGTATTGTGTATCTTCTGTGTTCTATTTCTGCATTTGTATTATTTTATTTCTCCATGATCTTGTTTTTCTAACAACTGTTATCAAAGAAAAAGGTAGCTTACAAGAAAATAGGGTTCCTATTTCGAGTGGGAGCAATGGCAGAAGATGGAAAGTTTAGGGTTGAGAAATTTAACGGCCAAAACTACCAGTTATGGAAGATGTAGATGGCAGATTTTTTATATCAAAAGGATCTATTCCTAACATTGGGTGGAATAGAAAAGAAGCCGATGACCATGAAGGATGAATAATGGGAGGTTCTTGACAGAAAGGCACTTGGAACAATACGACTGATCCTGGCAGCGTTGGTGGCTTTCAATATTTTGAAAGAAAAGACAATGAATGAGATGATGGACAGATTGGAAAAACTATATGAAAAATCCTCAGTGTCCAATAAGGTATTTCTAATGAAGAGATTATTTAATATGAAGATGTCAGAAGGTGGGTCTATTGTAGATCATTTAAATGAATTTAATACAGTTACTAATCAACTAAGTTTTGTAAAAGTGGACTTCGATGATGAGGTCAAGGCTCTTTTAATCTTGTGCTCATTTCTAGAAAGATGGAACGACTTGGTCATGGCTATAAGTAACCTTGTCTATGGTTCAAGCACTTTAAAATTTGATGATATTATTGGTGTTATCCTTAGTGAGGAAATGCAATGGATAAGAACATGTGAGACATCAGGTAATGCGTTAAACATGGAGAATAGGGGAAGACAAAAGGATAGAGGAAAGGTCTCAGAGAACTGCGAGAATTCTAGGAAGGGAAGATCCAAATCAAGGCTGGGAAAGATATAGTGATGGAATTGTGGGAATAAAGGGAATATGAAGAAAGACTACAGAGCTCCAAAGACACAAAGAGATGGAAAACATGAGAAAAATCATGAAGCAAATGTAACATGTGATTTGTTACAAGATTCTTTCTATAGATAATATTTCTGAGTCTTGGGTAGTAGATTAAGGGGCTTCATTTCATGCCACACCCCATAGGAAACATTTTCTAGATTGTGTTCAAGGTGATTTTGGACAGGTTTATTTGGGTGATGATGCACCATGCAAAATTGTTGGAATGGGAAAGGTAAAAATAAAGAAAAGGAATGGAAACCATTGGTTGTTGAAAGAGGTAATACATGTTCCATATCTAAGGAAAAATATAATTTCAATAGGACAATTGGAAAGTGAAGGTTGTATATCTATATTTACAGATAAGGCATGGAAGGTCACCAAAGGATCATTGGTGATAGTAAAAGGAGAGAAGGTAGGTGCATTATATTTATGTACTGGTAATAGTGACTCTTCTATCTCTTTAGCTTCTACAAGAGTGGATAAAACATTGTGGCATCATAGGCTTGGACACATGGGTGAGAAGGGGATGTAGATACTTCACAAAAGAAATTTGTTGCCAGATCTTAAACAAATTAATTTGGATTTCTGTGAGCATCGTGTTTATGTAAAACATAAGAGAGTCATATTTATCAGAGTCAAAAAATAAAAAGAGACTGAAAGGTTAGAGCTTGTGCATAGAGATGTATGTGGACCAACTCAGGTATCATCTCTTGGTAGCTCTCATTATTATGTTACTTTTATTGATGATGTAACTAGAAAAACTTGGGTTTATTGCATTCGACAAAAATATGATGTTTTTTATACTTTTAAGAAATGGAAAGCATTGGTTGAGAATGATATGGGAAAAAGGTTGAAGTGTCTCATATCAAACAATGGAGGTGAATATTGCAACAACGAGTTTGATGATTACTATTAATACCATAGGATTCGTAGAGAGAAGACAGTTCCAGGAACACCACAAGAAAATGGCGTGTCAGAAAGGATGAACATGAAAATCATGGAGCGTGCAAGGAGTATGAGATTGCATGTTGGTTTTCCCTTACAGTTTTGGGCAGATGTTATATATACTACTATTTACTTAATAAACATAGGACCTTCAATCTCTTTGGATGGTGGAATTCCAAAGGAGGCATGGATAGGTAAAAAGGTAAACTATTAATTTTTGAAGACTTTCGGTTGTAAAGCATTTGTCCATATTGATAAAGAAAATAAAACAAAGCTTGAGGTAAAATCCAAGAAGTATACCGTTATTGGATACAGTGTTAATGATTTTGGTTATCACTTATGGGATTATGAAAATCACAAAATCATTAGGAGTAGAGATGTCATATTCAATGAGAAGGTCATGTACAAAGATCAGTTGTAGGGAAAGATACAAGAAAAATAAAAACTAGAATACACAATGCTTGATGAGATCACTGAAAAAGAAACTACAAAGGTACCAAAAAAAAATGTACAATCACAGGAGCAACAAGTACCTCGAACTCATGCAAGTGTTGTTAGAATATCTACCAGGTTAAGTAGACCCCTAGAATGATAGTCTCCTTCATTGTATTATTTATTGTTGACTAATTATGGTAGAATATTATGAAGAGGCAATGCAGGTAGACACTAAAAAGAAGTGGGAGAAAGGCATGAAAGATGAAAATGATTCCCTAGTAAATAATCAAACTTGGGATATGGTTCAGTTTTCTACAAGAAAAATATCACTGTGGAATAAATCGGTTTAGAGGTTAAAGGAAGAAGATGGAGGTAAAAAGTGGTACAAGGATAGACTTGTTATACAAGGGTCTGCACAAAAAAAAGGTATAGATTTTGATGAATATTTTCTCCTGTTGTTAAAATGACTTAAATTAGGACTATTTTAAGTCTTTAGGCAGTAGAAGATTTGCATCTTGAACAGTTAGAGGTAAACACAACTTTTCTCCATGGGGATTTGGAGGAAGATATTTATACGCAACAACCATAGGGGTATGAGGTCAAAGGGAAGGAAACTTTGGTATGCAGGTTGAAGATGAGTTTGTATGGCCTAAAGCAAGCTCCAAGGCAGTGGTATTTGAAGTTTTACAAGATTATGACAAAACAAAGTTATAGTATATGTCATTCTGATCACGGTGTTTATTTTAGAAGGCTAGAAAATGGAAGCTATTTTATCTTGCTATTGTATGTAGATGACATGCTTGTTACAGGTTCTAATATGCAAGATATAAATGTGCTGAAGAAGAAATTAGCTATTTCACTTGCGATGAAGGATTTGGGTGCTGCAAAGAAAATCCTTGGTATGAGAATAACAAGAGATAGAAAAAATCACAAATTGACAGTGTCTCAGGGTGAGTACATAGAGAAGGTGTTGGAGAGGTTTATAAAACATAATGCAAAACCAGTTAGTACACCTTTGGCCATCCATTTCAAGTTAGCCAAGGAAATGTGTCCCAAGACACAAGAGGAGATAAAATACATGTCCAGGGTCCCTTATTCATCAACAATTGGTAGCTTGATGTATGCGATAGTTTGCACAAGACCAGATATTGCACATGCAGTGGGAGTTGTGAGTAGGTATATGAACAATCCAGGTAAAGAACAATGGGAGGAAGTAAAATGTATTCTCATGTATTTGAAAGGTACTACTACTCATGCATTATGTTTTGGAGGTTCAAACACTGTTCTACAAGGATATGTTAATTCATATATGGAAGGTGATAAAGATATCAAGAGGAGCACCACATGGTATGTTTTTAATGTAGGTGGAGCAACAGTAAGTTGGATTTCAAAACTTTAAAAGGTTGTTTCACTTTCAATAATAGAGGCAGAGTATGTTGCTGCTATAGAGGCTAGTAAATAAATGCTTTGTTTACAAAGGTTTATGGAGGAATTGGGAAAGAAGAAGGATAATACCAGGTTGTATTGTGAAAATAAGAGTGCCATTCATATTGCAAATAGCTTATCCTTCCATTCGAAGACTAAGCATATACAACTCAGGTACCATTTCAGAGGATCTGTTGGAACACACACACACACACACACACACACACATAAACTTTAGACTTTAAATAAATTTTATTCTCGTTTAAATAAAAGAAATGCGCGCCTGAGTCTAACCGTTGATGATGTCTCACATCTAATCAAATGATCCTAAATTCTTTAAAGTTATGGAGCCGCCTACTCATTAACAAATCAAATCATTAATTTTTTCTTTTGAAACGTCGAGTTTTGGGGTTTCGCGATACACGAAGATTCAACATGTAAGATTTCCAATGTCTCGATACCCGAATTCACGAAATTGTCTTAAGCATTAAACCAGGTTAACTAAAGATTAAAAAAAATTAGCGATTAATAAATCTTATCGCGATTTCACATTTTGGGGATTCTAACATATAACAAGTATCAATATCCCGATACCCGAGACCCCAAAATCTTTAAGGTTAATCATGATTAATTAAAAGAGTTAAACATGATTAAGATTAATTAATCACATCGTGATTTCGTGTTTCGTAAGTTCTAACTCAAACTGTTATAGGATCTCTTGAGAGTCGAAATTCCAAAATTAAATTAACCATAATTACTGTTAGCTGATGCATTAATAACAATTATCTCTTAATTAATCCGTTGCCTAATAATGACTCAGATAAAATTCAAATTTTATCTATACTTTTCCCGATCATGAAATATTGAACATTAATGGCATTAATAGCTAATCTAGCGAAATAATTTCAAATAAGATCCTGCTTTATCACTCAAATCTTTTTGTTAAGGGAATTAAACACATTGTCAGTGAAGGTATACACAATTGATGCGCTTAAGGCAAATACGATTTTTCATTTTGAATTACATTTTGATAGAGCTAGCGATAGACAAGAAATTCAACAACTCAAATCTAGTCTTGATGAGATGCAAAGGAATGTACAGGCGAGTGAAGGGAGGGCCATTCAACAAAGTGAATTGGTGAAGCAATTACAGGCCAAGGTGAACTTTACTAAGAACATGGTTATAGATGTAAATGTTTTCCAAGTGCAGGTATTGGAGGTATGTTCTTAACTGGGATGAACACAACAAAGCCTTTTTGACAAGGTGGAAATCATCCAAAATCATTTTCGAGCTGTGAACCAATCGTTGGATAACATTTGTTTTAGAGAGAGAGAGGCTACTGCAGCTCAGACTACTTTTCAAACAACGGTTGTGTCATCGAACAAAGAAGAAATGTCTGTATTTCCTAGGTTGTCTGTTTTAGAACAGGCAAGAGGTGACATAATATTGAATACCTGGGAAGCCAACATAGCTGAAAGTAAAAGAACGACTAAGGAAATCAAAGAAGATTGTGAAGAAGCTTTTCAATCACTAAATAAAGAGTCATTAGGCCTCAGAAAATATGATCGTTCTGAGGTACTGGGACAAGTTGACATAGCTAAGCACCAACTTGATATCAAAACAAGCTTAGAAGAAGCTCAGGCAGAAATATCGCAGCTAAAACAGGTTGATATCACTCAGATAGAAGATGGCTGGTGAAACCTAATTTGTAGCTACAATCAATGACTTCAAAAGACAAAATAATGGAAGACAAGTTGCCACAATTAGAAAATAAATTGTATATTTTTGAGGAAAAGGATGTGACAAAACCATCCATACTAATAACACAATTTCTAAGCAGGTGCGTTGAATGTATTGAGCGAGGAAAAGGCGATACCCCAAAGTACCAATGAGGTAACCTGTGCATATCAACTGTATATGTCAGGATTAGAGATTATTTGTGTCTGAGCTGGAAAGAAAGAAAGAAAAATGCCTCTGCCAGCATGAAAAAGAAACAGAGGAAAACTAAGTGAAGCATTCCAAATTTCTCATTTTGTAACCATTTCTTTTTAAGAAATAAGGAGAATTCCAACCACTTAGGTTTGAGAATATTTTGTATAAATATACATTTAGAAGAATGAAGAAATCTTGCTTCTTGCCATATTGTAACCAAGAAAACTTGTCCTTTATGAGTATTAATACAAGTGTAGACAAGGATTCCAAAATTTCGTGCTGTTTGAGTTATGCGCTTCTCTTGTATTCCATATTTCCAGTTTTCTTTATGTTACTCCTTGACAAGTGATGATTACAATTTAGTACAACATCTACTGTGATTACATTTCATTTAGTTATTTGATAAACAAGAAGTGTTTCCTCTGTATTTGTTATCAACAAATACCCACAAGTTATTTGGATTACTGCATTATATATCCTTTCAGGAGTGCATTTATATTTTTCTTCTACTATAAACAGGGTAAGATTCTTCTGTCATTGATGCCTTAACTTGTTTAATAGTTTTGTAATTTTCTCCCTCACCACTTTTTTTGATAAATTGACTCAGACGACGAAACACAACCTTTGTTCTATTCAATTATTAATTTCATTGGAGGATTTACTTCTTATATAAATAACAGAAGAAAAATCACTTTTAAACATACCTTCCATAATTCCTGATGCCTGACATTATGCTTTGAGCCTTAATTTTAATCTCAGGAATAGCATCTTTTTGGCATCGTTGCCGGGGAGGGAGAAATGAAGTTATTTTTTCCCTGGGAGAACGACATGGTAAGTTTCTCTCTTTGATAGTGAACAAAGATTGAATACAGTATTAAGGTTAATTTTTTTATTTTTCACTTGGCGATTCCACCACTAATAAATTGACATTCAGTTGAAGGAATACCAGAAAGAATCCAAACAATAGGCAAACTACGCCTGTATCCGACCATGATTTTTTTTTAAAACCAAGGGGATACCTTAAGCAGACCACTGCACCCACAAGTAAGGTTTACCAACCTAAACCCACAAATTCTAATGCTAAGGTCACACCTGAACATTTAACTTCGCAAGAAGGTTCCACCCAAATCTATTCCGGAGAAACATTGAATGATAGATTTGAAGCCGAAATCATAAACCTCGAGTTGGTTTTACTTGAGATTAAAGTTGAGACTGATTTATCTGCCTCTTTTAATAATAAAGGTAAACAAACCTCAATTGACATTCCATTTTTCCCTGAACTAAAGGTTCCAACCTCCCGAAGTTTCGAAGAATACATCCTACACTCTAATTCAACTCCTGTTGGTTCTCCCATTTATATTTCCTGCAAATCCGAAGAACCTAGTCCTCATCTCTCTTTTCAAGTTTTCTGTCTCCTGAAAATCAGTTCCCAGAAAATATTTTGCTTCATCCTGAAGTAGCCCAAAGGTCACTGCACATATTTGAAAATTCCCTCTATAATCTCCAAGTTTCATTCCCTATATTATCAATGGCTGTGGGCAGAGGTGGTGCGAGAGGAGGTGGCAGAGGTGGAGGAGGACATGGTGCTGGAGGGGGAGGAGGAGGTGGTCAAGGACCACCCCCACCTCCTAGAATTTTTGCTAAAGTAGCTGCTAGGTATGCTCCTTTAGTCCTCCCAGTTCCCCTCCATGATTTACCCAAAAACTATATGAAAAACCCGCCAAAGTTCACCGGAGAGGGAGACTTAACTGCAACTAAACACATAAAATTTTTAGATCAATTCGTTGATATCCTTGACCTTGAACACAAAGATGTTTATTCAAGGCTCCTAGTTTAAACTTTCGAAGGACAGGTGAGAACCTAGTTTCGAGGGCTGTCGGCAGGTTATATAGGAACATACAATAAGTTAGAAAATGCCTTTCCCAGACAATGGGGAGAGAGGAAGGACCACCTTTATTATTTAAATGATTTCGGGGCTTTAAGAAAGAAAAATTTAGAGACAGTTCTCGAATTCACTCAAATATTTAATAAATTATATAACAAGATTCCAGTTGAGGTTAAACCTTCCCAATCCTCAATAAAAGTAACTTTCGCAGGGGCTTTTGAGCCAGATTTTGCTCTACTATTGAGGGAAAGGAGAGCTGCCAACCTCAATAGAATGCAAGAAGATACAACATAAATTGAGTCAAATATGATGGCATCAGGGAAGTTAAAAGCTAAAATCGAAACGGGAAATAAATAAACCAGTTGATTCAAAAAACAAGCAGGACCATCCGGATCTGGGAGGTCTACTGAAGATAAGATGGATGACATGGATAATCAAAGAATTATCAAATAAAATCTTGAAGATGGAACTGGACCAATATAAGATGAATCAATTCACTAGAAAAGATTTCAGAAGGAATCCTAACCCTCAAACGCAACAAAGACAAATAAAAAATGAAAATAAAAAAATTCAAGCCCCCTTTAAAAACAAAAATTTTATAGGAGATGACATGCGAAATTTTGAGGAGTTAGAGGAAGACATGAATAATGTTGACAATGATTGTCTAGAACCTCATTTGATGAGACAAGATTATGAAAGGTCTTTAAACGCAGAATACCTCCTAAATAATGATGATAGCATAAATATTACAGAAGATTATGGTTATCAAGGAATCACCGACAATATAATGGCTGAGCTCCAACAAAAGTATAATTTGAGGCCTAAAGATAGAAATATCACAACTGCCCAACCAAAGAAAATCTTCTCGAGAAGTAAAGATAATGAGGCAGCTCAACCAACAGCTGAAACACAGACTACCAAAACAAAAGCAGTTGAAATGCAGATTGCCAAAACAAAGACAACTGAAATGAAGCAACACAAAACAATAAATTAGAAAAAAGGGAGATAGAAATCCCCACCAGAGAAGCTGAGAAGACAATGAGTAATTTCAGTCTAGAAAATGAGATTAATAAGATCAAGATCCCTGTGCCTGTGGTTGAATTGGCAAAAAACCCTACATATAGAAAGCAGATTGCCAAAATGACAAATTTTTTCAATGTCGAAAGTCATGCAGATGTTATAAATTTAGAATATGATAAACCAACTATAATGTTTGGTTCGCATTTTGAAAACGCTAGAGATTCTGTCGCTCCTTTCTACATCACRCTGACTATGCATAATCATCTTCTCCATAACTGCATGTTGGATTCAGGAGCCTCCCACATTGTGATGCCCAAAGATATTATGGATCGACTTGGCCTCGAGATCACCAGACCATACAGAGATCTGTATTTTTTTGATTCGAGAAAAGTTAAATGTATGGGTATGATTAAAGATTTATCATTTAGTCTTGCACAGATTTCGGTAAAAAGTGTTCTAATGGATTTGGTTGTTGCTGATATCCCTCCAAAGTATGGCATGCTGTTATCTAGGTGTTGGGGCACCAAACTTGGAGGATCTTATCAACTCGACATGACATATGCTACAATATCGATCTTCGGCGGACAATTCACCCATCTATACA
Organism: Picea mariana; assembly: GCA_032191745.1. Classification (NCBI taxonomy): domain Eukaryota; kingdom Viridiplantae; phylum Streptophyta; class Pinopsida; order Pinales; family Pinaceae; genus Picea; species Picea mariana. The sequence goes on from JASDQU010103680.1 coordinate 223,061, forward strand.
AAGAAACAAGGCTGGCATATACAGTAAGTGATTCACTGAATCCAAATAATTACCCTGTTTATGTCGCAGACCAGGATTTAGGAAATTTTATACTATCTATTGATGATGATTTGGATGAATGTACAAAAGAAAATTGTACAAAAAAAGAAAAAATAGAAAAGACAAATAAAAATGTAAATAAGGCTGGAGTTTGGAAAATGTATTTCAATGGTGCTTCGTCATGTGAAGGAGCAGAAGCTGGAGTGCTGTTTGTGGCACCCAGAGACATGTTTATTATTCCCTTCTCTTATAGATTATAGTGGGATATTGATTACACCAATAATGTATGTGAATATGAAGCCTTGGTCTTGGGATTAGAGGCTGCCAGGAAACTGAAAATTGAAAACTTGATAGTTTATGGTGATGCGGAATTGATTGTAAAACAGATAAAGAAACAATACTAGGCCAAACACCCAAGGTTGAGATCCTACATAAATTGTGCCTGGGATCTGATTGAGATTTTTTTCTCATCATTTAATATCCACCATATCCCCAGAATGGAAAATCAACAGGCAGATTCCTTGGCCAAAGCCGCTGCGACGTTTGTACCTCCTACTGTCCTCAAACTAAAATATCATATAGACATGAGGCACAAACCATCAATACCAAACAATATACAACATTGGCAGGTCTTCAAATATGATGAGAAAATCAGACAATTCTTAGAAATGGTGGACGAATTTACTGAAACACATATTGATCAGGAAAATTAGAATGATCCTGCTTGGATTATGCAGGAAGGTGAAGATCCTCAGGAGTTTCGAGATAAGATCGCTAATAACTGCATGCTGATACTGAAAAATAATCAGATCCCTAAAGGTCTGATTCCTTTGGAGATATTATTTGGTCATGATGACAATCCCTTAAAGTATACTTTGTAGCCTCAACCTGAAAAGGTTGAAGACTGTGATATAGGCACCAAGGAAACTCCTAAGCTGGTAAAAATATCTACATACCTTCCTCCTGAAATAAAAATAAAATATGTCAAATTGCTCAAGCAGTACAAGGATGTTTTTGCCTGGTCCTATGATGAATTAAGAACTTATGATACGACTGTAATCGAACACAAAATTCCTTTGAAGTAGGGTGTTAAACCGTTCAGGTAGAATCTCAAATATATAAATCCCATACTACTACCTATGATAGAGAGAGAGGTAAAGAAACTCCTGGATGCTAAGATCATTGTTCCACTTAGGTATTCCGAGTGGGTAGCTAATCTAGTTCCGATCAAGAAGAAAAGTGGTGAAATCAGACTGTGCGTAGATTTTAGAAACTTAAACAGATCATCACTCAAAGATAATTATCCATTGCCTAAGATGGATCATGTATTGGAAAAGTTGGTCGGAGTAAATAGAATATCTATGATTGATGTATTTTCAGGCTATAATCAAATTGCAATCCATGAGGATGATAAAGAGAAAACCACGTTCACCACCCCATGTGGTACCTTTATGTATGATAAAATTCCATTTGGTTTAATGAACGCATGAGCCACTTTCCAACGAGCTATGAACATTGCCTTTGTCAACGAAAGAGATAAGTTAGTTGTCATTTATCTTGATGATCTAACTATGTTTTCTAAGTATGATGCAGAGCACTTGTTGCACCTCAAACAAATGTTTGAGAAATGTAAAAAATTCAGTTTGTCTTTGAATCCCAAGAAGTCTCATTTTGCAATGCAGGAAGGTAAGCTCTTGGGAGATATAGTATCTAGGGATGGAATTAAAATCGACCCAAAAAAGGTTGAAGCTATAGATACTATAAATATTCCTAGGAATATAAAGGAGATCTAGTCATTTTTAGGAAAAAATAATTTTTTAAGAAGATTCATCCCAAACTTCGCTGAAATTGTAAAATTGATTACAAATATGCTCAAGAAGGACATCGAGGTCAAGTGGAAAACCGAAGCCAAAGTGTCATTCAAATGTATCAAGAGGGTTATAGGTGAAGCACCGGTACTGGCAAGCCCAGATTATATGAAAGAATTCTTGATTTTCTCATTCGCCTCCAAACACACTATCACGACCATGCTCTTACAAAAGAATGATGAGGGTTTCAAGCAACCAATCACATTCTTTAGAAAAAGTCTGAGAGATGCTGAACTAAAATACGATATATTGGAAAGGCAAGCATACACAATAGTGAAATACCTCAAAGCTTTCAGAACTTATGTGATCCATTCTAAGATAATCGCTTATGTACCAACCAACACTGTCAAGGATATATTAGTTCAGCCAGATAGTGATGGAAAAACAGGCAGATGGTTATCCAAAATTTAGGAGTTTGACCTGGAAGTAAAATTGACCAAACTTGTCAAAGGTCAGGGTTTGGATAAACTATTATCTGAATCAAATTTCGGAGCACTTGGAATAAATCATCTGCAAGAGTATGAAGAATTTCCAGATATAGACGAATTTGATGTTACCATACCCGCAACCGAAATTCAAGAAAAATTCTCTTCCTCAGCTTGGTATAGCGACATAGTTTCATACCTACTAACTCTTCAGTGCTCGAGCAACCTGACTTCTTCCAAATCTAGAACGTTGAAGTTACACGCAGTAAAATATTGTATCATAGATAGTCAATATATTGGAAGGATCCTCTAGGTTTCTTACTGACATGTTTAGTAGAATCCGAAACGGAGAGAGTCATAAATGAGTTTTACGAAGGAGTGTGTGGAGGACATCACGCATATAGAGAAACAACCTACAAAATCCTGAGAGATGGATATTATTGGCTGAAATTATTCACTGATGTGAATGCTAAAGTCTTAGCTTGTAAGTACCCCTGTCAATTGTTTGCAGGTAAGCAAAAGATTCCCGCACTGCCTTTGGTCCCAGTTAAAACTGAAGCTCCATTTCAACAACGGGGTCTTGATTTCATCAGTGAAATACATCCACATTAAAGTGCACAACATAAGTGGATTCTAACCGCTACCGACTATTTTACTAAATGGGTGGAAGCCATTCTGACGTGAAACGCAACGGATGCAGTGGTGATCAGTTTCTTGGAAGAGAACATTTTATCAAGATTTGGTTGTCCTAGGAAGATAGTTACAGATAACACTCAGGCTTTCAAATCCATGGCTATGATAATTTTTTTTCAAAAGTACAACATTGTACTGGGACATTCTATGATCTACTATCCTCAGGGAAATGGACTAGCCGAGTCCTCGAACAAGAGCTTAATCACCACAATTAAAAAAGTGCTGACCAAAAATAAGAAAGCCTGGCATGTACATTTGAAATATGCTTTATGGGCTAACATAATAAGTACTAAAATATCAATCAGAATGTCCTCGTTTCAGATGGTATACAGTACCGATGTTGTTCTACCCATAAATCTGGCTCTGTCCGTAATGAAAATCTGGAAAGACACAAAAGAAGATCCAAACGACATCACCATAAGAATAAATCAATTAATCGAAGTCCATCAAAATAGGGCTAAAGTGGATGAAAATATCCAGAAATATCAAGATAACATGAAAGCTTGACCAGAAAGATAAAGATGGGGGATTTCTCCTGGGTGATTTGGTTTTAAAGTGAGAGGCCAGGAAAGAAGATACAAGAAAGCATGATAAATTTGACCAGATCTGGTGTGGACCGTACAAGATTACAACTTCTGAAGGAAAGAATGCACTTTTGTTAGAAAATCTTGATGGAAATATCCTTAATGCCCCTATCAACGGGCGCTACCTCAAGCATTTCATGCAGTAATACAATTCCAAACTTTCATTGAACATACCGGTTTGATTTTCACATTTTTGTTTACAATTCCCCTTTTCTTCGATAAGCCTTTATTTTCACTGTAAATAAAAACAGGTTAGTTGATTTCATAACAAATCAAAATATAAAAATAAGTAACAAGTAGGGTTCCAATCTACAGAAGTTCCAGACAACCCCCTCATGTTTATTTCATTGCAGGATACTTGCTGATAACCGAGAGATGATCTATAGCAGAAACCGATACACGCGTTTCAAAACATTGACTCTCTCTCGAAATAGGTGGTAAATAAATAATTTGCTTGGTTGAAAATATAGAGAAAATCTGAGGTATGAACTTCTTCCCTAATGACTCAACTTAAATTTTCAAGGAGATATCAATAAGTATGACAAACGTCTCATCTATACAAACATTGTCACCTAATTTACAACTAGGGGAATATAAACTTACGGCTTAATTCTCGACTTTTTCCCTCTGGATTAAAAAAATAAAAAAAAAATATTTCATAATAAGAAAGTAAGCAATAAAAAGACCATAATGAATGATTCTAGAATCAATAAACAGGTTCGCATAGGAACGACTGCGCTCACAACAAAACATGTGGATTCTCATTCTGTTTTTCTTGCTGTCCTTAAGTTATTTTTCCTGTGATTCTGAACATCTTTTCTTGATCTTCAAGGAGGAAAAATGACTTCACTTTAACTCTGAAATCCCCCGCAAAAACAAGTCTTCAACACAAGAATAGGCAAATAATCCTGATGATACTTCTGACTTTAACTGAAATGCAAAGTATGTCTGGGCTAATCCTAACTACTTTATCCTCTTTAACAGATTTAAACTGATTAGTTTTGCTCAAGGAAAATCCCTGGAAAATGAAAGCTTCCTGTGAAAATTTCCCTGTATGCGAAGGTGTTTTGAAAGTTAGAAGAGGATTAGTCCAGAGTAATCAAAGTGAGTTAACAGGCCTCTATTTCTAAATTATAAATAGATATCATCCCTCATATATTATATTATATATGAATTGATTTCCCCCACTTCATGTTTTAAAATTATAAGACATATGGTGATAGGAAATTCATAAAGTGATTTCCCCCATCTAGTCCAAAAAGAGATGATGAAAAGAAATTCATTAAATGATTGCCCTCATCTCAACATTTAAATGCAAAGTTACTAATTGAAGAGGTGAAAGGAAATTCAATGTGGGAATTAGATAACTTCACCGGGGTATTGAATAGGCTCGCCGACAGTGAAGCAATGTCTACGATATCTACAAGGCTGTTATACATGTATTATAATGTACTATGGTAACTAGTTCTTTTTCAGACTAGATTTACATTCTAAGCCAACACGAGAGTCCCTGTTTAAAACATTAAAATTACTTTTCCTTGATGCGAACAAAATCGAACAAAGTCCGATAGACTGGTTAAGGTTGTTTTGATTATCTCAAGTAGATCTAAAGTCAGTTTTAAGAAAATGAAGCAATTTAAGCCTAAACTCAAGATCGATGAATGATTAAGTTGTTTCTCATTTAAATAAAAACAATGCGCGCCTGAGTCTAACCGTTGATGATGTCTCACGTCTAATCAAACGATCCTAAATTCTTTAAATTTATGGAGCCACCTACTCATTAAAAAATCAAATAACTAAACATTTCTTTCGAAATGTCAGGTTTCGGGGTTTGACGATACACGAAGATTCAACATGTAAGATTTCCAATGTCCCGATACCCGAATTCACGAAATTGTCTTAAGCATTAAACCGAGTTAACTAAAGTTTAAAAACAATTAGCGATTAATAAATCTTATCGCGATTTCGCATTTCAGGGATTCTAACATATAACAAGTATCAATATCCCGATACCCGAAACCCCGAAATCTTTAAGGTTAATCATGATTAATTAAAAGAGTTAAACATGATTAAGATTAATTAATCACATCTTGATTTCGTGTTTCGTAAGTTCTAACTCAAACTATTATAGGATCTCCAAGAGTCGAAATTCCAAAATTCAATTAACCATAATTACTGTTAGCTGATGCATTAATAACGATTATCTCTTAATTAATCCGTCGCTTAATAATGACTCGGATAAAATTTAAATTTTATCTATACTTTTCCCGATCACGAAATATCGACCATTAATGGCATTAATAGCTGATCCAGGGAAATAATTTCAAATAAGATCTTGCTTTATCGCTCAAATATTTTTGTTAAGGGAATTAAACACATTGTCAGTGAAGGTATACACAATTGATGCGCTTAAGGCAAAGGATATTTTTCATTCTGAATTAGATTCATGTTTTGATAGAGCTAGCGATAGACAAGAAATTCAACAACTCAAATCTAGTCTTGATGAGATGCAAAGGAATGTACAGGTGAGTGAAGGGCAGGCCATGAGAAAAGGGAATTGGTGAAGCAATTACAGGCCAAGGTGAACTTGACTAAGAACATGGTTATAGATGTAACTATTTTCCAAGCGCAGGCATTGGAGGTATGTAAGAAATTGGGATCAGTGAAACAAAGCCTTTTTGACAAGGTGGAAATCATCCAAAATAATTTTTGGGCTGTGAACCAATCATTGGATAACATTTGTTTTAGAGAGAGAGAGGCTACTGCAACTCAGACTAATTTTCAAACAATGGTTGTGTCATCATCCAGAGAAGTAATGTCTGTAGTTCCCAGGTTGTCTGTTTCGGAACAGGTAAGAGGTGACATAATATTGAAGACTTGGGAAGCCAACATAGCCGAAAGTAAAATAACGGCTAAGGAAATCAAATAATCTTGTGAATAATATTTTCAATCACTAAATAAAGAGTCATTAGGCCTCAGAAAAGATGATCATTCTGAGGTACTGGGACAAGTTGACATAGCTAAGCACCAACTTGATATCAAAACAAGCTTAGAAGAAACTCAGGCATAAATCTTGTAGCTAAAACAGGTTGATATCACTCAGATAGTTAGATGGATGGTGAAACCTAATTTGTAGCTACAGTCGATGACTTCAGAAGACAAAAGAATGGAAGACAGGTTGCCACAATTAGAAAATAAATTGTATATTTTTGAGGCAAAGGATGTGACAAAACCCTCCAGACTAATAGCACAACTTGTAAGAAGGTGTGTCGAATGTATTGAGCGAGGAAAAGGTGGTACCTCAAAGGACCAATGAGGTAATCTGTGCATATCAACTATATATGTCATGATTAGAGATTATTTGTGTCCTAGATAGAAAGCAAGAAATAAAAACGCCTTTGCCAACATGAAAAAGATATAGAGGAAAACTAAGCGAAGCGTTCCAAATTTATCATTTTGTAACCGTTGCTTTTTAAGAAATAAGGAGAATTCCAATTGCTTAGGGTTGAGAATATTTTGTATAAATATACATTCAGAATAATGAATAAAGGATTCTTCTTGATGTATTGTAACTAAGAAAACTCATCCGTTATGAGTATTAATACAGGTGCAGACAAGGATTCCAAAATTTCGTGATGTTTGAGTTATGTGCTTCTCTTGTATTCCATATTTCCAGTTTTCTTTATGTTACTCCTTGACAAGTGATGATTACAATTTAGTACAACATCTACTGTGATTACATTTCATTTAGTTATTTAATAAACAAGCAATTTTTCCTCTGTATTTGTTATTACCAAATACAAGACCTGCAAGTTATTTGGATTACTACATTATATATCCTTTCAAGGGTGCATTTCTATTTTTCTTCTACTATAAATAGGGTAAGATTCTTCTATCATCGATGCCTTAACTTGTTTAATAGTTTTGTAATTTTCTCCCTCACCACTCTTTTTGATAAATTGACTCAGACGACGAAACACAACCTCTGTTCTGTTCAATTATTAATTTCATTGGAGGATTTACTTCTTATATAACTAACGGAAGAAAAATAACTTTTTAACATACCTTCCTTAATTCCCGATGCTTGACATTATGATTTGAGCCTTAAGTTTAATCTCAGGAACAACACGATCCATCTTGGAAGATGGACATTTGAAGTTGGAAAAGATGCACACTAATCCTGCTGACATGTTAACAAAGGGAGTAACTAGGGAGAATCTGAGTTTCTGCTCAGTTTCAGTTGGTCTTCAAGCATGAAGGTGAAGATGAGAAATTTTCCAGGTCCAAGAAGGATCATAGTCCAAAAAATACATCAACAATGGAGTTGTTGAGATCAGTCTCCAAGTGGGAGATTGTTGGTTGTGAAGCCCGATTATCTTCTTGATTCAGAGGTTTTTGTTTTTAGCCGTGTTTATACCCCATGAAGACTTTACACCCCGAAAGACTGTACACCCTTCCATGCGTGGGAGTTGCAGGGGGTGATTTCCCCCTGTGGGTTCCGGGGGCAAGCAGGCCCTTGAAGGAAAAATTGCATTATAAATGTATATTGTAATTTCATAGTAAATCTGGACCGTTCATTATAAGGTCACAGATCAAATGATAGAAGTTATGTTAGGGTTTTTTTCCCTAGAAGGAAACCCTCTTTTATTAGGGAAATTTATTACAACTATGGATTGTTGTGAATTTTTGTACTATGAGAGAGGAGACTGTGAGAGAAAGAAGAGGAATTTACAACAGGTGTGCTATAGTTTGTATCCCTTCATTTGTTGGATAATAATAAAGGAAGGACCTGATAATTTCTCTAGTGGATGTAGCCCACACTGGGTGAACCATGTATATCTGTGTCTCTATTGTATTGTGTATCTTCTATGTTTTATTTCCTCATTTGTCTTATTTTATTTCTCCATGATCTAGTTTTTCTAACAATTTGTATTTGTTGTTGTGTGGATATGTGAGCTGTGAGATTGGACGTTGGTGATCCGTGTGAGAGCAGATGAGCCTAGACTCAGTCGGTGAGAGAGCTAGGTAAGTTGACAAAACCTCCTACATAGGTTAGGTGTTTTTTGGGAGGTTGAGGTCCGTACGTATGATCGTACAATCATTTTTAGGGTTAGGAAAGTAAGACCCTGCGATGGATCTTTGGATTCCTGTGCACATGCATGAAAAAGTAATTAATATAGCCATGCACAGTTCGTGGATGTAGTAACCACTTGTGAACGTATGTGTGTGGGGACATGAATTTAAGCCGTATGGTCTGGAGTGGGGTTGGGCACGATTATTGGAATAACAGTCGTGCAAATGTGTGCGTCTGTTATATGAAAGGTCATGCATATGTGCATGATTGTTTGGGTTTTAGTCGTGCGACTGATACAAAACTGTTAAGAGAATAGTTGTGCTGATATGCGCAAATGTTAATCGAACAATCATGCTGAAGTGCACAACTGTAAAGGAAACAATCGTGCTGAAGTGGGCGACTGTTTGGGGGAAAATTGCGTGGGAAAATGTTGTTTTTGGGTTGTTTTGTGGATTTTTTCTAGATGGTGAAAACTAATACAAACTTGTTGGATTGGATGTAGGTTACATATCAATGTGAGAGGATTAAATTTCAATGGTGCAAGAGAGACTGAGAGTATTTGTAGAGGATGGTGGGGGAGGATGCCCATATCTGGAGGCATCTAGTCTGTGACGGGTTATTGAAATTCTTTGATTGCTTGCTATTACGATCGTAGGGGGTGCTTCTAGATTTCATTGTGTGGATGTGGTTGCCTGATCAACAGCTCTTCGTGATGCGTGGGTGTGAGATTCCCATATCAGTGGAGATTGGCATTTATTTCTTGATTGGAATCCCTTTTTGAGGAGTAGAGTTGGAAGTGTAGCCTACGATACCTGTGGGGTTGAGTGTGGTGGTTCTATCCAACCGCTACTTTTCATGGACAACTATGATGAGTGGAGGCTCAATTAGTATAGCTATTATTGTTTCTTTGGAGATGCAGGTTTTTTGTGCCATGGTTGTATGGATTATGGGTCACTGGGGACCCAACACATCTTGAGTGCCCATATGGTGATCACAAAGCAGGCGATGGTGGGCCATATGTTTTCCTGGGCTTGGGTGACGTTTGAGTTCCTAATGGCACAATTGGACAGATCCGTGGCAATGAGTTCACCTTTGGTTCCATATTATGTGATTTTATTTTTGAGAGGGTGGTGCTGCTATGCCCTCAAGCGATTTTGGACCCGCCTAGGATGATAGATCCCAGGTTAGTGAGATGGGGATAACTATTTCCACGTCAGGGTGGGGGTGGTGTGGGGAAGTACTTTACGCCTTTGTTTGAGTGGGTCTGGTGGTATACCCCATAGGTGTTTTACAACTTTCCATACCATGGGATTGATTTCATGCGCTTTCCATCGGGTGAAGACTGAAATGATAGAGGTGAGTGTGTTGTATTTTCACATTTTCCCATGTTCTTTGGTTTATATGCTTATATGTCCTAAGTAATGACACACCGCTTGTGGTTTGGATATGCATATGATGATCCTAGGGTGGGTCCATCACATGCAACTAGGGAGGATCCTGCAATTGTGTAGGGTAGAGGTGAGAAGGAGGCCTGAGATCGAGAGATGAAGGATTTGAGGTGATGATTCAATGTCATGCTGGATGGGGTGCCGAAGGACCTATGGCCATAGATTCAGGACAAGAGAGCCCTAGAGAAGTGCATTGGAGGGGACCTGGATTGGTTGTCCCTGATTCGATGGGTAGTAGTAGCAAGGGTTGMTATGAATTGATAGATCCCTAAGAGAGATATGCCCCTTGGGGGGGACYCCTCGATTGGTGGGGATGTACCCCAGTTAGGGTCACCCTAGAGGATAGTGTGACATGTCATAGGAATATCCTAAMTTTGTACGATGTATAGGAGTCTTATGAACTCCCATTTTGTATAGACYGAGAGTTTGATTGAGAGGGCCTAGCTGTGGAGATAAGGAATTTTGTATTTTTGTATCAAACACATATTTGGCATCGATGAAATATATATGAGTAGACCGTTTGGATATTTTATGCGTCTGATGTTTTTATGATATGATGTGTGTCCTTTTTTTTATTTGATGATGGATGAATGTGACATGTATGTTTAATGTGATAAATKCCAATATAGTACTTGATTCACCATGTGATATTCCATCTGATTGAGGTTTCTAGAAATATGATTAAATGTGATAGAATCAAAAATTTGTAATAGAATTTTGACTTGTAGGTACTTGCGATAAAGACATGGATCACAAACATGATACACGTTGTTGAGCCGGTGGACGATGAGTTGAGAATCTAAGAGAATGCTGATGTGATGAATATGAAGGTGACTAGACTCAGAGAGGAGACTGATGACGAAAGCATATTTTGCTTGGTTATTGGTGGAAAGACCGAGGCATATGCCACTAGTATGGAGAAACACATGGTTGGGGGTGTAAATGGCCCAGGATGTCGAAGCAAGATTCTGGGTCCAACGACTAGCTCCGTCTGTGTACTCGATGTGATAAGTGAACAAAGGATTCATCTGTCGAAAACAAGGACACATGATTAGGATCATATATTGAGAGAGCTAAATCCATAAAAAAAGGCTAAAAACAACTAGGAAAGCAAGAAAACCTAAGGTAATGTGGTTACACTTAGGGGTAAAATTTCTTCAAGTATAACCCATTGACCGGGTCCTTGAGGGTAGCCCCTTTAGGGTGAGATAGAATGTAGAATCTTTTAGTAGGGAAATGATGGATGAAATAGGGTCCCTGCCAAAGGGACTCGAATTTTCTGTGGTTGAGAGTATCGTGGGCGATGCCATAGGCCAACAAAAGGTCACCTTTGATAAAGGATTGAAGGTTGACTTGATGGTCAAAGGTGGTTTTGGACCACTTCTTAGTTTCTTCATTGTTTTGTAACGAGGCTCGCTGATCTTCATCGAGAGATTCGAGGGAGAACAACCATTTCTCAAGTGACGATTTGTTGGGCATGAGCTTGATCGAAGTGCACAATGTTGGGATTTCACACTCAATGGGGAGTATGGAATCAATGTTGTGGACTAAGTGAAAGGGAATGAAACCAATAGCCATTTTGATAGCTGTCTAATATACCCATAAGACTGAGAAAAGCATGTGATGGCAATTGGTCTTATGTTTGTCAACCGTGCATAGAAGCACGGTTTTTAGGACTTTGTTGACTACTTTGACTTTCCCATTAGAATGTGGGTAATAGGGTGAGGTGAATTCATGGGTGAAGCCCAATTTGGCAGAGAGATATGCAAATAATTCATTTTCAAAGTACTTACCATGGTCAGATACTAGCTATAGAGGAATCTTGAAGTGGGATATGACATAGTTAAAGAAAAAGTGCGTCGCTATGTCGGCTATATTATTGAATGTGGGACTGGCTTCGACCCATTTGGTGAAGTATTCAATGGTGACTACGATGTACTTTTGTTCATTGCTAGATAGAGGGTTACACACCATGAAATCGATGCCCCATTTGCAAAAGGGGCCAAATGTGATGTTTGGATGTAAGAGGGTAGGGGGTTTCCGAGCCTTATGTGAATATAATTGACATTTTTCACACTGCTTAACTGCATGGACGCAGTCATGAAACAATGTGGGCCAATAATAACCCGCTCGAATGATCTTTTGTGCAGTGGACATGCCAAATAAGTGACTGTCGCATGCACCACTGTGGCAATCATTGAGAATGGTATCTTCCTCTTCAAGGATGAGGCCTCGTCGAAGGATAGTTTCAATGCCTTTATGATATAGAACATCTCGTATGAGGAGGTAACATGAGACTTGGTGTTGGATACGACAATGGTCATCCCAAGAAAGGTGAGGAACAAATTTTTGAGTTCGGAGATAGGCCAAAATATCGCCTTACCATGGGTATGCTAACAATATGAGGAATAAATGCTCATCGGGGAAATCCTCATTGACTGAGGGGTCATATGAGTTAGATGGAAAGTCTATAAGAAGCTCAACAAGAATAAGGGATTTTTTTCTCTTTGGGGTGGTGAACTCTAGGTAATATTCTTGGAGAACGACGATCCAATGAGCGAATTTTCCATTGATATGGTGCAACTCAAGAGGTAATGCATTAAGTTGGAATCTAGGACTAATTTGGTAGTGTGAAGCAAGATATAGTGGAACAAATTTTGAACGGAAAGGACGACTGCTAGAGCGAGCTTATCCTCATGGTTGTGTTGAGGAAAAGGTATGGAAAACCTTACTCAAGCATTTTCAGATCTTTCCAAGCTAAGAAAAGATAGTTGAGAATGTTACCCAGAGTTTATAACCTAAAAAAGAATCGCTTAATCCACAAGTATTAATTACATAAGACCAAGGCTAGTTTTTATGTGTTGTGTATATCAATGCAAAAGAAGTAAACTTTAAACGAAGTTACATGAATGTGTACAAAAATTATACAAATGTATATATGGAGATCAAAGTAAAGGAATGAACCAAATAATTAAAACACATGTGTGATACTGAAACAATAATCAAAATTTTCATTTATTTCATTCTGAGATACAAAACTGAGTTCTCTCTACAAACACCTACAAGAGTAGGGACCAAAATCAAATTTAGAAGCCTTCAATGGGCACCATACAAAAATACTCTGAAAATCAAGAAGAAAACCAAAGCTAAAGATCTGGATCAACATGCTACAAAAGGCTGTCACTTGACTCTGCAAGATATTCTTTATCAGTCATGAAACTCAATTCATGCACAAACAAAAATACACAGACTATCAAAGATAAATCATACACCTTTAAAAAACACTGCTGAAATATGTGATTCAGTTTTGAATCTTGATGCCTTCAATAAGACCATGTTGTCATCAAGAGGATTACGCTTTTTAGTAAACTCAAAATGAATGAAATTTGAAAGTATCTCACTAGTATAGAGAAAACCTTATGGCTGTAGTTCTCCTTCTATTCACCCCTTTTGTCTCTTCATCTTATTGATCTTTTATTCCTCCTCAATAAGTTAGGGTAGTTCAACTACCTTTCTTTAGTTAAGTCAAATTAACTTAAATAATTACTTTGAGAGAAATAAATAATAATAATATATAAATAAGGGTCTTAATTAATAATAACTAAATAGGTGGGACCCCTTGTGACTCCCCATTATTTCCTTGTTTAATCATCAATAATAAAATATAAAACTCAATCATTTGATCCCAAATATATCCTCCTTGTAACTCCCATTTTCAAAATTATAATCAATTTTTTTAAATAAAAGAAAAATAAAATCTGATCATATCCAAAAAATATTATATCCATCCTATCCCAAAAAGAATGCCTAAAAATGTGTTTTCTGTCCCAAACTTTATCCAAGTACAAATGTTGTCTTCAACATATAAAACAACATTAATCAAAATCCATATTTGCTATGAGAGGCATTAGGCCTCTTCTCACTGCTGTCCCCTTTTGATTTTTCTGTAGTAGCCTTTGACTAGTTAGAGCCTTGAGGATGAACTGCACTAATAACATGAGAACAATCATCTTTAAGATGAAGGCGAGAGGAGATTGATTTGGAAGATTCTTTGGAGGAGCTGAAGTGAGTGGATATTCCTTTTTCCTTATTCTGTATAGGCTCGATGATATCTGTTTTTAATCTTTTACTGGCATGTGGTGACTGCAAAGGAGATACAACATGATCAACTTGGGAAACTTGATTTTTTGGTGGTGGAGGGCGTAATGGAAATGATGCAGTGGGAAAACAGTAGTGGTGAACAACAGGTTGATGGAAAATCTCTTGCCAACCATCGTTGGTGGGCGGTTCTGGTCACATTGACACATGGGGAGGGACTTGGACACCATAGATATTTTGATGTGCTTGGAAGGGAGGTCTTTCTGGTCGGGGACAGAGGATTCCCTTGCATACTAGGTTAAAGAAACTAGCTTGGAAAATATGGTTCAATTCCTGGGGGTCAACATCGAAATCTATGGAGAACCGAGGTCTTCTATGACCTCTCTGCCAATTTCCCCTGCCTCTGTTACCTCTACCATTACTACCCCTTTTGAAAAATCTCATCCTGTAGCAATATTCAATGAATCATGAAAAATTATTAATAATCCATGCATGAAACTCTACCTAAATAAAATCAAAAGTTGGCTCTATTATCCACCAAAAAACACATGCAATCCATCCATTAAAACTTCATCAATCAATTTCCATTTGAACATGGAGTGATAGGGTCATTAGGAATATGAGGGGTTTGTAATGTGCGAAAGATGGTAGTATGGATGGGACAAGATACACATATACTGTTCAAGCAATCACATAAATAATCAAGCTATGTATATATCCAACTCTCAAACATCGGTCATCAACTAAACTCCATATCCATCCCTTTTGTTTTCATACATATTTTTCCTTTAAAATGCTTAATTATAGAACAGGGAGTGTTATAAGTGTATGTCAAAAAATGAAGGGAATGTAATGTGTGAAAAGTGATACAATGAAAGGGAACCAAATGGTTACTGTTCTATTATTTTCCATATAAAACAATACAATGACCATCAACAACAAAATTACCAACACTTCTCTATTTCAAAATTTAAATCCAATACTGTTGCTTCAAAACTCCAAGACTGTTCACTGTGCATTTTTAAATTGTATTCACATAATTCATTTAATAAACGAATGTCCCAAGAAACATTCAACAAGTATAATCATATCACATCCAACGCACAGTATGGCCAAGAAATCACAATAATCCAACAACAAACCTAACAGTCGATGTATGGACATAATGGGTTCAAAAACCAGTGGAATAAATATTCTTTAATAATTACACAAATTCTCAAAATCGACCAAAAAGACCCCCGTGGATAATAAAACAATCGAACTGAGATTTTAATGTACATAACAAATATTTCTTGTTTGCAGAGTTCATTCAAAAAAAATATATTTTTTCAACATAGACATTCTATCCAACAAAAAACCCAACCACCTCAAGCATGCTAACACAGCATGACCATAACTCTTTAACATTGTCTATTAATACTATCATATAACAGACTGTATTTATCACTGAGTGAGATTGGTATTAATTCTAACACCATCAAGTAGATAAATCGACAAAACCCCATGACAAAATAGATGCGAGCAACGAACTTATCCAATGTTGGGTAGGTCACCCTTACACATTCATCAATTTTAGGGTTTGAGATACCATTCATCAAAAGCAATGAGGTATGAGAGAGAAAGAGGGAAAACACTTCGAGGGCTTAGCCCAAAAACAAAACTTCGGCCATCTTTTAACACCACACATTTCCACAGACTCTTCATAGACCTTTTATGGCGGTCGTAAGAAAATAAACCCATGATATATACAAATAGTTGACAGACAAGGGTTACAAATAATCCATAGGCACACAATAACTCCATTTTTATATTAGAGACAAGAAAACACTAAATAACCATAGATGATTCAAACCCAGACCACTTCCACCACAACTTTTTCCAACAGGTAGAGCAACAAAACAAACATAATTTCATTCAACAAAGAGAGATATTCAACTATGAATTAGTTTGCACATAAATGCTAACAGAGATTAACTTCATTCGAAAACCATTACACAGTTGAAAAACCACATGCCATAAACTCTGAAAAAACATAGACTATAAGCGAATGAAAGAGCCAACTTTGATTAAATTGATGAGAAGAGAAATAATTCATGGATGGAGCAACAAGAACATTCATACCTGGATGCAAAATTCCAAGGTGAATCATCAAAACCTGATTATTTCTTCCAAGGCCGAGAAACACAGAGGCAACACCAACCAAAAAAATGACCAAATGCGAACATAGCAAGGTTGGCGACAATTGAGGTAAGTTAGAGTGAAGCGCAATTAATGCATGTCGTATCCACATTTACTCCATCACCCATAACCTAGTATGAGCGCTAGCACATACAATGCATAATCCACCATAGCCATATCAAATTCAATGCAAGTTGGATACGCCACCATTTTACTATGTTTTCAAACTTAGTGTGTGCATCAACCCTTTTTGCACCAATATATTATATGTCCACACTTGCTAGGGAAACCATGCCCCAAACATATGACTTTTAAATTTAAACCATGGTGCATAACCCTCTAACACTAAACCATAGTAACACAATTCGATAATCATATACAACTTCAAGTATGGAGTTTAAATTCTCTTTCAATCTATGTGCAGTACAATAGAACCATGATGATAATCAAAGAAATACCATTTCTCTTTTAATGAAATCACCAATAAGCCTGTTGTTTGCCATTTTGTTTTAAAGAGCGATTTCGAGACAATAAACTGTAGAGATTATTTCACAATCAAGGCATGAGCATGTAAGAGACAAGTCATCCTTCATCATATTCACACATGGGATCCCACCTATCTAGAATATTATTAATTATACATAAATACTAAGGAATTGCAACCAATTTGCATGCAGGTAACCTACATTGTGATTTTGGGCATCAATAGCTTGTATTTGAGTGGTGGCCCTGAGACATTCTTGCTGATATAGTATATAACATGTTCGCGTTGATCATCATCAACCTGGACGAGGACTCCGACGAATTAAACCTTCAGAGGTAGATATGTAGAGTATGTAATCCCTATCATAGTTTGGTG
Source organism: Picea mariana (assembly GCA_032191745.1). Classification (NCBI taxonomy): domain Eukaryota; kingdom Viridiplantae; phylum Streptophyta; class Pinopsida; order Pinales; family Pinaceae; genus Picea; species Picea mariana. The sequence goes on from JASDQU010103680.1 coordinate 240,327, forward strand.
ACTGATTAAGGGGACTTTGCTGAGTGCCTCTTTGAGTGAATCACAGGAAGCTTGGGCATGTTGGTCCCAGTGAAACATAATGTCATGTCGTAGAAATCATAAAAAGGCATGGGCGCGAATGGCATAGTCAAGGATGAAACATCGTAATAAGTTGGATTTTCCTTGGAGGCTATGTAATTGGTGTAAGTTCCTGGGAGGGGGGATTTCATTGATTGTTTGAACTTTAATGGGTCTACGGTAATTCCCTGTTGGGATACGATGAATCCCAAAAAGTTTCCTATAGTGACGCATAAGACACATTTAAGCATGTTTAGCTGAATGTTGTATCTTTGGTAGCATTCAAAGATGATCCGTAGATCCTCTATGTGGTGGGAATGTTTCTTGGAGTGATCTATGAGGTCATCCAACTAGGAAAGAATCATGTAAGCAAGATCATGGAAGGCGTATGTCATTGCATGTTGGAAAGTTTCCCCTACATTTTTGAGTCCAAAGGGCATGATGTGATAGGAGAAGGTGCCCCAAGGGGTTGTGAAGGCGGTTTTGTACTCATCCGCATGGTGGATTTGGATTTGGTTATTGCCAAAAAAATCCATCCATGAGGGAAAGGAATTCATGAGCGACACAGGCATTGATGACTTGGTCGATTAAGGGAGTGGGGAAGTTGTCTTTGGGACAATCTTGGTTTAGGTCACGAAAGTTTGTACAAACTCAAATGATACCCTATTTCTTATTGACAGAGACAAGATTGGACACCCATGATGTGTATGCAATGGGGTATATGAATCCAGTTATGTGTAGTTTATCGATCTCAACTTTGATCGCCATGGATTTGGAAGGGTGAAGGGGGAATTTATTTAGGCGAACAAGGGAAAATCCAGGCCAAGTGTCAATGTGATGTTCAATAATGGCTAGGTGTAGCCTAAACATTTCGGTGTATGACTAGGAAAAAACATCTCGGTATTCCTGGAAGAGGGCCTTGTATGTTGAAATATCCTTTGGGGAGCATGTGACCCTTAGGGTGATTTATTCCATGAAATTATGTTTGATCGATATGTTGATCTTGATTGTGGGTGAAATATTTTCCATGCTACCTTCTTCAACTGCATTAGGTGCAAGTATTGTAGTTTTGAACCGGTCTACATGGCTCGAGGGGATGAAATCCTTAGCTTTGATGGTATAGACAGGGGCATCCGTGGGTGACCAAAAGGCATTTTGAGCTAGAAAAAGAGATCAATGATGAAAATAATCCCATGGGTAATTTGGTGTGCATAGAACCTCTAAAATGTCTCCATCGGATTGAAAGGTGATGGAGTACATGGAGTCTATAATAAGCAAGAGGGGGGTGTCAAGAATCATGGGGGTAATAGGTGAGGTATATATGGACAGGGGTGGAGTTGAGGACTAGGTATCATCATTCAACTATGAGGTGGAGGGACCTACTGGAGGGGAATAAGGACCTTCAATAGACATCATGAACAAAATATCCATATATGAATTGGATGTAGAATGGTATTGGGGAGGGGGAATATCATAAATTAGTGTTAAATGAGAGTTTGGAGGGTTTTGTGGGAAGTCAACGCCTCGTGGTGGAATAGATATGGTAAGTGGAGTTGAAGGACATAGGTTTGGTCATGGAGGGGGGATACCATAATTTTTGAGATGAGGATTGCGTACAACTTGATCCATCTAGTTGTGTACGGGTGGTGTAATGGGTGGGATGGAAGCCCTCCAGTGAGTTCGTCCCTCAATGATGAGTGGGAATTGATATGAGTAATGATCCATCTGGTAACATAATGTGCAAGGGAATCACATGTGATCATTTACTAACATAGAAATATAGTATATGTCAGTATGTGTTTATACAAAGGAGATGGGTCAGGAGGGCATGGGTAATGTGGTTTGGTGTACTATTGCTAGGGTGTCCCTAAATTAAGGGAGGGTTGGGCAGTGGTGCATGTAATGACCATGCTGAGAGCAGATCGCGCAAGCGTGCTTAGTTATAAAACTAGGGGGTTTGGAGGAATAAGGTTACGAGGAGGCCGGTGGAGCTACTAGTGTGGGTAGTAGCGAAGCACTTATGGGTTTTGGAATGAGATTCCACAACTCGGGTAAAGTGGGGAAAATATTGGTAGGATGTCCAACGGTGTTGCACAATGTGCATGGACTTGGGATACATGGAGGGGAAGGGAGGGAAGGTTCCTTCTTCTTTTGTGTGCCTCATTGGTTTGTGATAGTGCCCCCTTTGTGAGAATTAGTGTCTCTTGTGGTGGTAATGTTTCCCCCAACTATGTGACCAGTTAGGTGAGCCACTGATGGCAACAATGGGACCTCCAATTGAGGAGTGAGAGACAAACCCAGTACCATAGCTGGTGGTTATAGATGCCATGTAGGGATATCTATGACCATATTAGGTAAAGTGAGGGTAGAAATAACTTGATATGATGTTACTCCCGAGGGAGTATAAAAGAAGGGTATTTGGGTAAGGCCTATGGGACCGTTTTCCAAATAAGGATTTGACCCATGGGTGGTGGGTTTTCAATTGATTCTCCTAAGGGTGGTCCCTCAGGAAGTGCCTCTTGTGTAAGAAGAGGGGTAGGAGGATGGTTTAATGAGTCTCCAGAAGGAGGGGTGTCAGGAATATCCACCCCATCTGAGGTGACTATACAGACATTGGTCGTGTCGATGGTGGGACCGGGGTAGAACRGATATGACCCTGGCAAGGATGGGTCATGAAATAGTCCTGGTACGACATTTAAAACTGCTACGAGGTCAACACTTGAGCAGATGAGTGATATGATGTTATCAATGTGTCCTGATTGGTTAGGTTCATAGTGGKTCAGTTGATCAACGATGACAATTTTCCCGTTGTGAGGGAATAACATGGTACGAAAGACTGAGGAAGCTACAACCTGCATGGCATACATGTAACTTTGACTGAAAAGGATATTTTAATCCAATGGGGAATCTATGACTTCGATGTCGATACAGATTGTATTTCCCCCTAATTCCACCAGAACATTTTGGTATAGGCCTTCTGGTTGGGATGGTCTACCATCATAATCTCAAAGGGTGATGTATGAGGGGATTAACTCAGGTGAACCAAGTTGCTTCCATACTGTTTTGGACATAATGCAAGTAGATGATACTTCATCAATGATGACATGATGGACGATGATATTTCAGATTTTGACCAGAATATGGAATGGGACTAAGGATGGGAGTTGCATGTCCCCTATGTCTAAGTCAAATGTGATTATACATGTGTCTGCGAGATCTACTGCCCCCAATTGTGAGAGTAATGCCTTTCGTTGTGAGGGGCATGTTTATAGCACCTCCATGACTGACATGGCAGTGGGTGATTGTTAGAGATCATCAATTAGACATGGATATTATGAAAATTCCCGCGCAATGGTGCGCGAGGCATG
>JASDQU010103680.1:259190-269486 GCA_032191745.1 Picea mariana
AGGATCAAGAAAAAGGGACATAAGATCTTGTTTTGTAATACCCAAGTCTCTAACTTGGTTTCTATCCAGTCTAGTCCTGTAAAACTCAAACATTCTAGACATGCATTCATAAATAGAAGTTAATTACCCTTGGGAACTTGCAATGGAACTCACAATGACATCCAATGAAGTGGCCAAGAAATCTCGGATAGGTTCTCTGGTTCCCCTTTAATCATTGACAAATGATCTCAAAGTAGCCAACCCATCATCAATATGTATGTTTATGTTTGGTGGTTGTGGTGGGTTGGGGTTTTGGTCGCCTTGGTTTGCTTGTAGGAGGTTTTCATTGTCTCCGAGTTCCATTTTGATAATATTTGCTGCAATTCCATAAGACAATTTAATAAGTGCACTTATGACAAAGGTATTACAAACAACAATTTCACATTTTATCCCAACAAAATCATTAACATAATTTCATGTAAAACAAATAAAAACTATGTGTTATCTTTACAATGAGCTTGAAAAAAACCTATAAAATATTAGTGAATTGTTGACAGATAACAAAGGAGAAGACAAATAAAACAATAGAGGAGACAAATATAACAAAGGAAATGACAAAAAATCAAGCATACCTGGGTGGAGAAGGACACAATGACAAGATTCTAGTCTTTGCTCCTCCTCTACTCCTCTTTTCTTGCTCAAATAGAGAAAAACGTGAGGTGTGGTGTGTCAATGGGAAAAAATTGCACCCATAGTGCCTTAAAAAATGGGCATAGTAGGAACGCATGCACATTCCTAGGAATGGGCACACGTTCTTAAGAATGTGCACGCGTTCCTACCAACGTGCCTATCTGGCATGCTGAATGGAGGTTCGAGCTTTTCTGAACCTCTAACACCAGGAACACATGCACATTCCTAGGAACACACACGCATTCCTACTGACCCCCTTGCTACTTTTTCATCCACCAACTTTGTGCTCACACCCATTGTTATGGTAACATACGTGGAATTGATGTTAAATTATGTGTTAGATTCACTATGTGAGTTATTGGAAGAAATCCTCTGTATTTAATTATTTCCTGTGTTATCTTGATGGCGTGAGAATCCATTCCCAACTATAGCTCTATTAAGTTCACTCAAAATTTCATTCTCCATTAGAAATTGATCACTAGAAAATTTGGGTCATTTTACGACGGCTATTTCGACGCTCTTGCGACGTTATGTCATGGATATTGCGACGAATATTGAGTCTCTCAAATGTCGTATCATGGAATGTGGCAATTTTGACGAACTTGAATTAACGTCACAAGCACGACGACCATAGGGAACGTCTCACAATTGCGACAAAAAAAGAAATATCATCGCCAATATGACAATATAGGCAAACTAAGTGAAACCAACTTTTCGTCGCAATTGCGACGACAAATTTTCTTGATTTATATAGCAAATTTGTCACAAAAATTTTTATTGTCGTCAAAATTGCGACGACAACTTTTCTTGGTTTATATAAAAAATTCATCGCAAGATTATTATTGTCGTTGAAATTGCGACGACCACTTTTCTTGGTTTATATAGCAAATTCGTCACAAGATTATTATCGTCGTCTCAATTGCGATGAAAACTTTTCTTGATTTATATAGCAAATTTTTCGCATGAATTTTTATTCTTGTTGAAATTACGATGACAAATTTTCTTGGTTTATATAGAAAATTCGTCGCAGGATTATTATTGTCATTGCAATTGCGACAACCACTTTTCTTGATTTATATAGAAAATTTGTCACAGGAATTTTTAATGTCGTCGAAATTGCGACGACAACGTTTCTTGATTTATATAGAAAATTTGTTGTAGGATCTTTGTTGTGCATTGAAATTGCGACGAAAAAATATTTATTTAAAAAAAATATTAAAAATTTATTTTTGGGCAAAATAATTTTATTTTTTATTTTAGAGCAATCTTGTGGGAATTAATGCTAACTTTAAAGTTAGCATTAATCCATGTTAATCCATTATGTGATCAAACATGCACTTGAAATTTCTTTTAATCTAATATATGGTAAGAGTGTGCCTCGGGAAAAGGCCAATTAAGGCCTCCAAATTAAAACTTTAGCCTAAAAACCAAAAGCAACTTGGAAATGTGCATGAAACTATTAAAACTTTGCTTAAGTTGTTTGGCTTCCGTGCCATAATAACACAACCATGAAAAATCGATTACTATAAGTCCCTGTTGCTTAAAGGGAAGGGACTATTAAACTGAGGGGATATTATAGCTATAGGTAAGCATGAATGTATGAGTTCATAAAAATAATGATGTTTCAAGGAACACAGTTCTAACACAATAGATTGCGTACATAATTTACTACAAAAGGTTTTCATAATTGTAGGAGGGAATTGAACGCTATTTTTAGTATGTTCCTTAACATTAATAGAAAGCAATTTCATCCTTTATTATGTTCCTAAACATTAATAGAAAGCAATTTCATCCTTTATTGATTTTCTCATTTTTTGGTATTCAAAATCTATGGGAAAATTATATTTTCTCATTTTTTGGTATTCAAAATCTATGGGAAATTATATTGACACTAGGAACAACATTTGGTAAGCTAATTGTATGCTTTCAATATTGAAGGTATATATTATCCTTATGTATATGTATGTGCATAAGTGTATTTAGTACTAACATAATGTTTTACAAGACAATTCATGAATGCTACATTAACATGCATTTTCCATAAGATCCTAAAATATTCATGATCAAGTACCAAAGGGAAATAAATGTACAATTCATGAATACTACATTAACGTGCATTTTCTATAAGATCCTAAAATATTCATCCTCCAGTACCAAAGGGAAATACGTACCAAAGGGAAATAAATGTAATAAATCTTCACTAAACTACTTCTCTCAACAAAGAACTATGATAATCCTCCAAAGAAACCATATTTCCATATGCATTCAATATGTTGATTAAGTTGATTCCATAAAATTGGTAGCAAGTAGCATTAACATGGAGCTTTCATATTTCTCATTGCATTGACTACACTTTAGGGCATTAACTTGGTGGTAGCTTGGAATTAACCATGAGTTTTTTGGTTTCTTGTTTATTATTTCTTTGTTCAAGAGTTTATCATGTAATTACAATAATGATCCAAGGAAACCACCATTCTAGAATAAATATCACAATTGACAAGTTATGTTAGCTATAAGTAACCATGAATGTATGTATGCAAAAGAATAATGATATCGTTGAGTGGAACATAGTTTTGGAACAACATATTTTGTACAATATTTGCTACACAAGGCTTTCATAATTTTAGGTGGAAATTACATATTATCATTACCATATTAATAACTATCAATAGAAAACAATGACATTATTTATATACATATCCCTCTTTCGATACTAAAAGTTTATCTATGACAAATATATCTTGAAATTAGCTCTAACATTTCATAATCTAATTGTACACCTACTATAATGAAGCTATATATTTTGTTTATGTATAGTTGTATTCTAACATGTTTATTTATGAGAATAACCATGCTACAATAACATGGGTTTTCTACAAGAGCTTTACATATTCACTTTCAAGTAAGTAAAAGGAAATAACTATATGGTTATCTACTAAAATACTTATATCACACAAATAAAAATAAGTATGCTATTTTTTTCAAAGTAGACATACGCTTTTTTTTTTTTTTTTTTTAAACTTTTATAGACATAAACCAATACACTTCTAGCCATATAAGATTTCATACCAAACAAAACCTATAAGTAGAGGGAAATAACTATAAAATACATGCACTAAACTACTTCTCTCACAAAAATAAAAAGAACCACTTTCTTTTGTCAAAGTAGACTAGATATGGAATTTAATTTGTATAAAGATAAATCCATACACATATGGGCATATAGGATTTGATACCAATGAAAACATATAAACAAAAGGCTTAACTATAAATATGAATGACTCAACTACAATTTTGACATAATTCAAAACAATTATGGTATTTCTTCAAAATAGTAATATAGGTTCAATGTGAACTTTTTTCAATACAAACATGTCATGGTCGCCAAAATCCCAATGCAAATAGAAACAAGGGGGAAAACACCATGAATAAAAAGGGTTATTGGGATCGACATCATTGGGATCAAATTCTATAGGAGTCCATGAAATTCAACTAACTCTATAAGAAGGTCAACATGAATATCCACTATGTTTGATATGAATCTTTGTAATTTTGCTAAGTCTAGGTTCTATAATTTTGGTAGAAGCATAGGAAAATCTAGTTAACACTGGGCAACTTGAAAAATAACAACCATGTCTTAAGAAAAATAAAGGGAACTAGTAAGGTTGAATCAAATTTCATGATAAATGTATATCATAATACCATGTGTATTGATTCTATAAGGACCATCCACTAAATTGATTCTCTTCCATAGGTAAAAGTAGCTATGGATGTTCCATCAAAGAAAAATTAGGAAATAGGCATTCTCATTATCAATTTAGCAAACTATCTAACAATTTAAACAAAGTCATAGGGGTTGTGTTATAGGCATTCTCATTATCAATTTAGAAAACTATCTAAGAAGTTCAACAAAGTCATAGGGGTTGTGTTAGCTTTCGAGGTTACTCTGAAAGTGTTTACACCATGTTTGGGGGTGCTTCATGAGATTTTGGGTACATGGTGTATGATTATACCTTGGATGGTTTGAGATGGATTTTCACATTGGAGGTGGTTTAATTAGTGGTTGATTAACCTTAGTTGAATGCTTGCATTACATTCCTCCTTGGAGTGTTGGAGATAATTAGATAAATTGGGACATTATTTATGTTGGCCAAATTTATATTGGTTTCTTTCTTGGGAGGATTCCCTACATTGGACAAGAAGAATTAAAATTCTAGAGGAGGGAATTGAGCCCTAGACAACATAGGGTAGCTTGGATTCTTTCATGGAGGCATGTATTTGACTTGGGGATGCCTTGGTTGCGATAGTGTTCATGTAACTAGAGTGGAACCAATGGAGCATGTGGCTTAGTAAGTGGAGTGGAACCAATGGAGCATGTATCTTAGGAGGACTGATGGAGTCCTTGGATGCTTGATAACCATTGCATAAGCCCATACCTCTTCAATTATTTTTCCATCAAAATCAACCCACAAAAATTTGGAATTGCTTCTTCATACTCCAAAGATCATCATGGGGAAATGAAAGGAGGGAAAAAAGGCCCACCATTGGTATGTGAGTAACTTGGTAAAAAATATGGGGTGGTTGGGATGGGTAGGGGAGGGGATGTCATCATGGACCCTGGAGGAACAATTGAAACTTCTTTTGCATGGGGACTTGGTGTTTTTTCCAACAACCAAACAAAAGCTTATGCACTGTGGAAAGGATTGAAAATTTCTAAAGGTTCATGTGCTCAATCGTTGGTTGTAGTGAGAGATTCAAATACAATCATTAACCATATGGAATTAATTGTGTGCTAAAATAGTCTCATTCAACTTCAAGGTTGTTTTCTTGTTGAGCTGACAAAACGAGAATTATTTGGTCTAGAGGCAAGCAAATACCAGATGGTAGAGTATAGGATATATGTTTATGGAAGGAAACTAAGTGAACGCGACCAATTTTCAAGATGGTTTGTTATCAATGAAATATGCAAGTTATGTTTTATTTGTTTCAATATTTTAAATTTACCTAGTTATTTCTAGACCTAAAGTGTTATTAAATCCTCCATAAATAAATGTGGGTCTATTCCAAAGGTCATGCAATCTACAAAACATAAAGTATCGAATCCATAAGTATGTTGAAACTTAAAATTTTATTAAATTCAATTAAGAGACGTGTCAATCCCATGGAGAAAACCATGCTAAATCCTAAAACATGATATGTGAAGGATGATCAACTCAACTGGCACACAATTTATATGAAATCCATTTAAACTTCACTTTATTTTTATGAAAAAGAGAATGACATATATTTTTAATCCATATGTGAAAGAATGTCACGTGTCATCTCCTGAAGGTATCACTTGTCTCCTTAACTCTAAATTGTTGACATTATCAATGATATGTGGCAACCTATGATTGGTCCATGCCTCAACAAGATGACTTGACAACATCACCATGATGACGTGGATATATATGAACCTGTTGTGCATTACTCTCTAATAATTGCATGTTTCTAACTAATTTATACAATGTTGATGTCACTATACTATATGGTAGGATCTACTAATCCTACCATGAGTTATATAATGTCAAGAGAAGAGGTGCTCTCATGAGGTGTATTATGAAAAAATACCCTTTTAGTACAACTATTGTCATGTTGTTCATCACACGTTATGTGATTTCCATAGAATGGCCATCACATACAAGAAGAGGAGGTTTATTTGGAGCTCAATTGGTTCCATTATATTTGAGAATGGAGTTTAGTGGGTGTAATGTGCATATGAATCTATGTCTAGGCCTAGAGGGTAACTTCCTTCTAACACTATTATTATGGTTTGATCTCACGGGTGAGTTACAAGTTTGTTTATTAATGGTATATGGATTGAATTGATCTAGTGTGCTTGTAAGATCTCATTCTAATAATATTTATATAAATGATAAGTATGCAGTTGGGATTTTGAAGGGTAAGTATGCAGGTGGAACTCATATGTTTCATGCCATTTGATTTATCAATATTGTTGTCAATGTTGATTGAATCAATCACTAACTCCATCCAACATCATACATCACCAAGTCCTATGAATAGGTGTTTATGAACACTGAACATTGGAAAAACAAAATGTTAAGCGAGAACATAATATGCCACATCATCTTAAAGTAAAAAAAATTATTAAATGAATAATAGTTTTTTACACCATTATCTGTCCTTGGATTTTGAATTTAAGTATACAAGGAAATGAAGGAAAATTTCATGACGCAAGAGAAGAAAACGATTTATACCTTTTCGGAAATGTGTTTTGGATCGTGGAGGTGACCACCCTTAAAACCTGCATTTTTCAAAGACATTAAATGGTTAAATGACTGAATAATAGCTAAACATCTATGAGGAAATAATTATGTACAAGTGCAAAGGAAGGATACTAGGTGAGCTTGAAACAAGAGAACTCTTAGCTCACACATACACAATACATAAGATAAGATGCCATGTAAAACTCAAGTGCACCACTATCTAAGGGAGTTTTAGCCTTTGGAATACATTGTGAAAGAATATTAGATATGAAGTCTACCTAATAAAATGTCATCCCATGCTTGAGCACCCCATGCATAATCAAAATCCATCTTAACCATATGTATCTAGTGCCTCGTCTACCATACAAGAGGTTCAAGAAACTTGCTAAGGCTTGAAGTTCCATTTGAAATTTTTTTATTAAGTGTCCCTTACTTGTGGTAGTTTGGAATGGCTTAACTAAAAGCCACCATGCCTTCACAATGTTAAAAACATCATGCATTTTGCTAAAATTTTGCAACCACCAAAGGCTTACTGACATTGTGGGAGGTGATAAATCATACATCCTTTGAAGAGTATCAATGCTATATTGCTCGATTATGTCATCGCTCTATGATTTCAATGTTCAACTTGTTACATCCACATTCTCAATCAAGGTATTTAGCATGTTTATGCATGGAAACAATTCCTCTTTGTATCCCACCTTGTGGAATCACAAGACCTTAACATTCAAATCCTTAGGTTCCTGTCCTTTGCTTATTTTTATGCTCGCAATGATTTGTGGAAGGTTCAACGTCATTGTACATATCATAGAGGAATGAATAACTAGGCTTTGAGGCAATGTTGAGTAGCAACACCATGTCCATGGCACAATGAAAATAATGGCAATGCTCTTTGTCATGTGAGACACAATGAAAAGACACAATGAAAAGAAGGGTAATGCTTTGAAAGAATATTATAAAATGATTGAAATAGCCATTTCCAACCCCTCATGTTTAATCCTTAAAAATTATTATTGCATCTTCCCAAAAATTTCTTTTTGCATGTTGCACCAAGTTTAAAGTTTGCACATTGCTTGGAAAAAGATGCTTGCCACATGTCACATGTCACAAGACTTTCAAAGTTTCATATATCATGTCACAATATTTTGGAAGTTGCATATTGCATACTCAAGTTCTATTTGTTGCCTAGACTCCATATCCCAATCACAAGGCACTAGGTCTTGCTTTCATTCTCAAATCTTGAATCAATGAGTATTGAATCAATATATACCAAGTCTTATAAGAGAAGCTGAAATTATCATTAAGTGTATAACAAAATTACATTCACAGATATATACAAGCCATATAAATAGCCTTGTGTATATTATAAATGAAAAGGCACCCATAATGTCAATGCATTATATGCATCATTACATGTTCAACTATATAATGTACATCTAACTGTCTTATAAAATTATTACATGACATCATGAATTTCTTTTAGTCTTGTTTTGTGCTTTGCAGTTCTTAAGCAATTCATCCATCTCCATGTCTTTGTTTACTGGGTGCTCTTCAATAGTTGATGTTGTTTCAGTCCTTTCACACTGAGTACGTCTAGTCTCGTACCCACAAGGTGGATGCTGCTGTGAGGGGCTATCACCTAAAAAATAAAAAAATATTAAATTTATATGGCCAATTTTTAAATATCATTGAAGTAGTTCATTAATATTTAAAAAAAAACCTGCAATGTAATTATTTACCTGGTCCTCTAGTCAGCACCATTGGAATGGCCACCGGCCTGTTCACCCGATCTTCAAGTTGAGGAGGATCATCTATGACATTCTATGCCATTAAAACATAAAAATTTATAAGTACAAAATTATTAAGTATATGATTAATATATAAACATTTTATTGTCGTGGGCCTCAATCACAGGAACATCTTGGGGCTGCACCTCACTGGGATGGGGCTATTGGGGAGCACCATGATCTTCTGGATGCATTGCAATATCAACACTCTATTTTCTAGTACTAATGGTTTCATTTACAATGCTGCTCCCTTGATTAAAACAAMGTAAGACATTAAATTATGGATGATATCAAACATTTATGTATTTTATAAATAACAAAGGTTAATGTGGATTGATTTTTATTTACCTTATCCCTCAAATTGGATTTTGGGGTTTGCCCCATGATTTTCCTACGATCAACCATGACTTTATAACCATACTTGTAACCAAGTTGGAGGTCTTACTCCATGGTTTCAGTTTCAAAGTCGTCGCCCTGCATTGCATAAGGGTATGGTTTTTTAATGTTTTTGGCTGCAATTACCTTAAAGTTGTAAGGTGATACAAATAATATTCTTAATATGTTTGGGTACTTACGATTCGTGACTGTAACCTCGAGTAGCTGCCCTGGCCTAGCTTGTGTTGGCCATGTTTGGCAATCCTTTCTTTGGTTTCCTTTGAAGTTTCACGCAACCTATCATCAAAATTTTCAAGTATGTTATATATAACCACACTTTTATTTAGATCTAAAGAAAAATAAAGCTGGTATTTAATTCAAAAAATTGTAATTTACCTTGGTGTACCAGTTATTTGTTCTCCTGATTTTTTCAAAATCTTCTCTTTTTCATCATCAATGATCACCTTCCACTCCCTCTTTGGGATTGAGGGAGGATGCTCATACCTAGGATTTCTTGCCAAGCTTCATCTATAAACATCCCGTGTATATTTTAAATATTCACCCGCTGCAGATGTGACCTATTTTTTATTGAACGTGTCTACACCAAAGAGGCCTTCAAGATAATCCATAAGTTCCTTTTTGAGGTTGGAATTCTGGAAATTCCACCTCATGCGTAAGGTTTCCCCAAAACTAGACAAGGTCTTTCTCTATAGGTGCCTTTAAAAAAGGTCATTTCCTACACACAAAAAGATATGACCATTAATTTAAAATTAATAATCTAGATGATTTCTATATGAGGACAACATTAAACGATTAAAATATGAATTAAAACTACCTGAGAGTCTTGATTGTTTTAATGAAAGTCCATTATCGTCGACCAAAAATGTGCACGGAAGGGTCCCTGTTCTTGTCACACATTTAGCTCCAGGAAATGTAACCATCTCAACCACATCACTATGATCCTCATCTCTGCCACCATCTCTAGACTCTGATTGAGGTGTGGATGCCTGTCGGTGCGTGTCATGGCTCCTATCTAAATTAGGCGTGGAATATGGAGAAGTAAATAGTTCGTCTAGCAGTTGTATGACCGCTCGCATCAGGACTCTGTAGTGTCTCTGTAGTGCTACTACTACCAACACTTGGTTGAACAGGCTCCAAATATTCCTTTGAAAAAAAGATTTTTTTTTTGTGAGATAATG
>JASDQU010103680.1:273194-308353 GCA_032191745.1 Picea mariana
ATATATATATATATATATATATAATATGCAAATTTGTTGAATCCCCTCTTTTTGCATCATATATTGTCATATTGTAATGTTTAAGTATGGATAAAGAGACTTTCGTAGCCAAAAGGATTAATGGTGGAGTCCATGTGTATTCTTTGTAAGGATTACATACAGGTGAATATTGTCATAGAGAAAGTTGCTAGACAAGTGAAACTCACAGAGGGTTTTCACTTTACCACTCTAATGGTTTTCATTGTTGGTCAAAGGGAGTGGTAAATCCCCCCACCAAAGTATAATTATATCCAAATCATGTGGTATGTTTATCTCTTCGAATAAGTGGGGCTATCATGGCCATGTAAGTGAGTTGGACAAATCCACCTCAATTTTGAGAGTCTATATTAAGTAATAAACAAACTTTACTACTTTCATTATAACTAAAACCTCTTACAAATGGACATGGATCATTAACAAAAATACTAAAGGGAGGTAGTTGGCCAGGTACTGATTACCCCTTACTTTGTATAGAGGTACTACAAGTGAATTTCTTCACTACCCCTTGTGATTTTTATGAGCCTTGGATAATTGGGGCACTTATTTGGTTTCATGGATTATGATGAGTTAGAGGGTTTTAAGACATTTTGATGGAACATATGATGTTTTATGGTTCCTCTTGAGCATTTGGCTTCATCCTGATTTTTGGGCATCTTTATAGTTCCCAAGGCAATTCACATTTCACAAGGCATTATCATGTATCCCAAGGCAGTCCAAGGTTGGTCAAAATAGTTTAGAGTTGTTCTTCATGTACCAAGACTTCTCATGCCATGTCATTTCCTAGATTTTTAATCACTCATTTAGAGGCTTGTGCCAAACAACTTCATGGGACATCCACCTTGGAGGTTGCATTGTGGAACTATTTGTCACATGTGGACTTATCTAATTCTCCCATGACTTGAGGAGAAGGTTGGCATGATTTGAGGAGGGTTGTTACACCTTGAAAAACTCATCCATGACACTTTTGGAGATGATTTGAAGGGTTCATCCACTCTTTAGGGGTCTTACTGATGATTTATGGAGATGTTTCACCTTGGAGATCTATGTGTCCACCTTGGAAGATACCTAAAAGACTTTACTTGCATACTTTGAGGATTTTGTTGAAGATCTACCCCTTTGGAGGCCTTTGAATGCTAGACATTACACCTTGGATTCACCTTATTCCTTCATTAAGGGAGACATTACACTCTCTTGGGGCCTTTTCGCTTGGATATTTGTACATGTGGTTTGACCACCTCATTTTTATTGTATTTTTTGACTAGGTAGTTGGAGGAAGTAATATTTTATCCCTCCCTAGGCTAGATATAAGGATATCACATGAGACATTGCTATAGGCTATATATAAGGATATCACATGATACATTGCTATTTTATTGTAAATGAATTTGAGAGAGTCTTCTAGTTGCTATTTGAGAGAGTCTTCCAGCAATTTTAAGAGGGGAAAGCAAGGATATTCATCACTATAAAAGAATATTTTGTGGAGTGGGGGTTGATTTCCATTTATGGTTTTCATATTCCCAGGTATGTATTAAACTTCCAACATGTAATTAGTTTATGTTTACAGGATCTATGCAAGAGTTTGTTGTGTGCATAGTGTGTCTCTTGTTGCTGATTTTTCCCTAGAGATTGAATGATTTTCTAGGTCCGATTATTTTTACAAGCATTCTTTAGTGTTGATTTGATTTTGTTTTTTTGCCCCAGGTTTGATAAATCACCCCACCGACATGCCAAAGGCCTTGGATCCATTTCGGGAATATGCCAAACCTCACAAGGGGTCAAATTGCCTAAGGATTAATTGTGAGCTTTGTGGAAAGGAGATGAATGGATGGATTAGCCATTTGAAATACCACCTTGCAAAATTCCCCAGCCATGAGTTTGTAGTCTGTAGATAGTCATCGACCCCAGAAATCCAATGAAGAGCTCCTCAAAATATCAATGAAATGAACAAGAAGGAAGACAAAGAAGCTATGCAGATTGAACTTGATGCTGGATGAATAGCATGAAACACAAGAAACACTGAACTTGACATTGCTATATAAGGATCTCACATGAGACATTGCTATTTTAAAATTGCTAGATAACACTTAGGGTACTCACCATTCTTGATGACCTCGCGTGTTTCCTCATATGCTCCCCTTTCTCCTCATAGACTCGCCCTCGTGTGCCTTCGTGTGCTCCCCTTTCTCCCTGCAGACTCGCCCTCGTGTGCCCTCGTGTGCTCCTGCTCTCCTTGCAGACTACCCTTTCTCCTCTTCTATCAGACTAACCTTTCTCCTCACATAGGTCGCTTGCACACTCTATTTGCGCGGGGTATGGATCAATGCATAGTATAGGATGCAGCTGGGGTATGGATCGGGGATATGCATACACAAATGGGGGGGATTCATTTTTGTTAAAAGGGTTTTGGTTTATTTATTTCTTAATATATATATATATATATAGTGGGTCTAATGGTTAAGAACATGTGTTTTCTCCTAAGAGGTCACAAGTTCAAATCTAGAGGAGGGTAGGGTATGTATACCTTCGACATAGACTTTATGAGTCAAATCACTGGGCGAAGGGAATCCCTTGTCCCACAAACAAGGGGGTCTCATACAACAATTTGGTGTTTATATTGTTATTAGAGCTAAATTTGAACAAGGATTTCGTTTATCTTGTTGATATTGACATCCTTTTGTATGAGATGGTCAATGACAATGGTTAGTGTGACCTAGAAGGTAGATTGAAAACATTATGGGTTAACACCCAAATTTTTGTTGTTACCACTTATTAGTAATAGGTTTGTGTGAAAAGTGACCAAACACTCTTATAATAATCAGAGAAGGTTAGCAATTGTTGAGTTGCTGTGTGGGAGAGCCATCCTTCTATCTCACCAGGAGCCGTCCGTCAATCTGCTGCGTGGAGAAGCCGTCCATCAAACTTTGATTCATTGTGCATGGAGGAGGTCACATCTTCAAGCTACTGAAGAGTTTTGAAGGGGGCACACTGCATTGAAGGATCGTTGTTACTGTTAAGCTGCTAAAGAATTTGATGTTCACCAAAATTGCACGAGAGAGCAAGTCGCCTTTGCGGATTTGATTATTGAATCACTGCCATTGTTCACAAGGAATTTCTTACAAATTCTCACATATTTTGACCGCTAGAGCTTAAGGGAGGGCACATATCTCTGTTGTTACCACCAATAGACCCTGGAAAATGCTGTCAAGAATCATTCGTTGTCTTCTCTGGTGGTCATGTTCTAGCCAGATCATAGAATATTTGTTGTACCAGATCGCAGGAGATTCACTGTCAGGAAAGAGGAATAGGAGCCTGTTGTGATCTAAAATTTAGCCAACAATTGGTTCTGTTATCACTCCATGAGTCTTTCTAGGTTGTGATCGAAAGAGCCTGGTAACTTAATCAAGAACTTAATCAATAACTCAAGAACTCATATAAAATGTAACTCTTAATCCCAACCCCTTAACTTTATTACACCCATCACCCCTAACACTCAATCTTTATAACCTAGAATTAATATAAACATTAACCATTGAGCATTATAACCTCTAAAGCCTCTATAACCTAATTACATATATAACCTTAAGTTTCATGGTTATCACCTTAATTTATCCTACAAATAACTCATATAAATTGTAACTCTTAATTCCTACCACCAGTAAATTATAACCTCTAACCCTTCACCAATATAATGCCTTAACCTTAACAGATATTCATTATAACCCCTAAAACATAACCATATAAAGCCTTACAGCTAATCCTCATATTATAACCCCAATAACACTAATCCACTAAGCAATAAGACTTATAACTCTTAATTCTTAAAACCCCATACCCCTATAACACATGTTACCATAAAACCTAACCTACCACTCTTAATCCCTCACACTTCTGTCACCAAGAAAATGTATGAATAAATATTATGTCACTTTTGCTACTTGAATAGTTGAGGTTTAGTAGGAAACTCTTTTGAGAATGTTGTTTGCTTGATACCTAGGTGAAAGTCCTTGATAGATTTTCTATATTGAAACTTACCTCCAAGGACATCACTCTTTCAAGGGAGGGACTGCAAGCCCCACATTTTGAATTAGCATTTACTATTGTGATAGTTATGGTAATTTTTGAGCTAACACTATCTGGATACATTCCCAAATTTCTGCTTGATATATCGATGTTCATGTGATGTGTCCCACATGGTTATCTTATGCTCACTTATGATTAGGATGTGTCACACATGGTTATATTATGATCACTTATGATTTGGATGTGTTCCACATGGTTATGTTATGCTCACTTATGACTAGGATGTGTCACACATGACTATCTTATGCTCACTTATTATTATAATGTGTTGTACATTAATTATATTACACTCAATTATGATCATTGAGTTCATTGTGTTATTTGACATATTTCCATTGATTATATGTTAGCATTACTTTTAATAAGTTTGGATGAATGTTGGATATTTCCTACTTCGATAGTTGCAGTAAAATTCATCAGTTGTAGAGAGAAACCCAAACACTATTATACACACATGTGACTACTAAAAATATTGCAACTGTTGAAGTGTTATTGAGTTATTTAGTTCTTGAGACCTTCATTGGCATTTGTTAGATGTGAGGAGAAAATCGAATGGTTAATTATTAGTTGTTGGAGATGATGCACTCTTCCAAAAATGGGATATGTTTCTCAATAACTTTGTCTGTTACCTTAGGATATCCTTGGGTATGATATTAAACATTTTTAGAGTTTCTAGCCCCAGGGAGCCAGTCATGTCACATTGGGAGTTCCTATCATGAGACCTAACCTTAACTATCTCTAACCTATTTAAGGAAGGTGATAGCTTCCATTTAGGATTGATCTTTTGAGGGGTTGGCCCTTGTGTGTGAAAGGGAGTAATTGTGTTATATTATTGTGAGGATTTGCATTGTGTGGAAGTTTTCCTCGAGATTAGTGACCCTTGGAATGGGAGAGAGAGACTGTCCATTTCCATTGGTGGGTAGATAGATCTTGGATAAAGCAAATCCTATGGGATGTGTTCATCCTATTCATGATTGGTGTGGGAGCACCATAAGACTACAAGTGGTGTGTACACCATAGTTGAGGGAGAGTATCTTTCCCTTGTCACATTGAAACCCTATGGAGAAGAGTTAATTGTTGCACTAGAGGCTTCATCCCCCAATAGGAGGTCCATATCTTAAACTTATGTTTTTCGACATTGGTTTGGTTTTTGTTGAGGCTTATGAGGAACTATGTAGTTCTTGGTCTTGATCTTGATATCCTAGTTCTAAGGGGTTTTTCAATACCACTAGCCATACATTAGTTGGGAGGAAAATCACATGCAAGTGTATATTCCTAAACCACTAGCTATATTATCTATAGAAGGCCTAAAGTGCACTAGGAGGTGGACTTCTCAAGGTGATTAAATACAGTTCAGTGCACTAATTTATTTCTTTTGTTGTTGTTAAGGTTATAATATATATCTAACATTTTTTCATTATTATCATTTGAAAAGATAATTGTGGTTAAAGAGTGTGTTGCTTTAACGAATAAATAATTGTGGAATTTCATCATAATAGGCCCACAACAGTAGGTTGTATTGGGTTGTTTAGTGTGAGACAAACTGATATCATGGGTTTATTACGATGATTTTTATAATTATTCTATCTAAGAAATAACAAATTTAATCATGATTTTGCTCTTTAAATAGAATAACCAATGTTACCTTAAATACACAATAGAAGTTAAATATAATGGAAGGAATAAATCACAATATGGACCTATCTCCAAATCATCACGAGTAGTTGACTTCTTGGGGAAAGACAAACCTTGCACAATTGGTACACATAGCTATTGGTAAATATGCACTCTTGGTCACTTTTCCTCCCAATTAAAGAACACCCAAGGATGTTGGTCATACAATTGCCAATGTATAAAAAAATAGGAGAAATCCATAAACCACCTATTGGTGGATGAAGCCTATAATGAAGTAATCAACACTTATTTGTAAGGTTGCAATGTGACAAGGGAAAACTTCACCACTTAAACACAACACAGGAATCTGGAAATATAGTGCCTTTGTATTCATTCATAAAAGTCATTTACAGATTTTGAAACATTTCTACAATGGATGGGGACATTCCCATGCCATCCTTTCCTATCAGTCTAACCCCTTATTTCTTAAAAGTCATAGGATTTATAGCCTTTACAAACAAGTTCAAGATCCTATAAAACTAGATCTGATATACTAAAAATAAAACAAGATCAAAATAACATGATGTATAGGATCTAGTCATGATTTTAAGGGTCAAACCCTTATCAAATAAGTCTTCAAGAATATTTGATATTCTCAGTAGTCTTCATAAGATAGTAGAACACTTTCAAATTCCTTCTTTGACAACTCAGCAGTTTTGGCCAAAAATAGAAAGGCCACTTAGTCTTCTTGCCTTATCATCTGCCTCAAAATCTGGAAAAGGATGATGACCTGTATCTCTTTAATTCTTATCTTACCTTAAAAACCATTCCCATATGATTTGGAAACAAAAATCCTCGATCTGAGAAAAAATGAGTATTCTATCAGTTTCTGCACTTTCGATGGCTTAGAAGCGTAAAATAGTAGGGGTAAGCTGTCGAAAGCAGAGATTTCGGCAGCTAACAATGCCTTTTGAAACCTGTGTAAGCTGCCAAAATCATAGGCTTTGAAAATCTTCATTAAAACTTCAAGAGTGAAATCCCTTCAGTCTTTCAAACTTCAAGGTTAATCATTCAAGTTCTTTGCAGCCTCTGCTAGATTCTCCAGGCCCGGATGAGCTATAGGCTTTTCATCTTTGAGCCTTAGTTTCACCTTCAAACATCTAGTTAGCTTCTGCAACTTCTTGTTTTCTTTAAGCAACCTTTTGTTCTTATTTTCCAACTTAACATGCATTTTAGCTAGTCTATGAAGACAATATCTTATCTTTGATGATGTCCTCGTGATGGTCTCATTTTGGGATTTGACCACATTTTCCAGTAACTTCATCTCCATGACTTCTTTCTCAATATTTTTGATCTTCTTTGATGCCGACTTACTGTGTTTGCTTATTGATTCTTCAGGGACCTCTAGATCTTGAGCTTCATGTGAGAAAGATGCTTCTTCAAGAGTTTGAAAATCAGGGTCTTCATGTTCAGAACTTTGGACCCCAGGTGCTGTTTCTTTAGGAGATGCTTGTTCAGGCATCTTTTCTTCTATAACCTCTACCTCCTCCTCTGAATATGCATAAGGCAGATTCAAGACATTTTTACCAGAGGCACTAGTTTTCCCTTTTGTAGCTTGGCTAAAATCAAGCATCTTTTTGGATCTCTTGGACTTAGAAGAAGAGGATGGATCCTCTGCAATTACTGGGGAAATGGCTCTTCTTTTCCTTTTACAACTCTGTGGTGTTGAAGATTTAGTGGATGAAGTCTTATTTTTGTCCTTAGGCTAGGGTTCTGGTTCAAATTCACCCCAGAAAAGAAGATACTCCCAACTCTTATCCCTCTTCTACAATTCTTCAAGCACTATGAGTTTGATAAGGCTATGATGGAAAATCCTACCCTGCACCTTGCTAGGTTTGGCCTGGACTTGGTGTGTCATTTTTGTCAAACTTCTATGAAGGTAGAAGGGTAGATTCAAAGGACATCTACCTGTGAAATGGTTCATGAGCTTGAAATGGTAGAACATTACTCTACCATATCTTCTTTCACATGTTATATATACCTGGATTTCTTTGAGCAAGTGTTGCCACTTTTCCTCCAAGTAGGATCTAGGGATATCTTTCTTCCAAATAATACAATTGTGTTCAGGCTTGAGATAAGACCCAGACTCAATGTATTTAGTAATGGTTGTTTTAAACCATGTTTCACCAGTCCTAGGTACCTCTGTTGCTGCTGCAACAATGGCTTCATTAACCTGTAACTCAATTGTTCCCACTTTGGCCTTGGCTCCATCAAAGGTTAAGGAAAATGACTCAGCTATTCCTTGGCGAAAACCTTGTAGTTTTCACAGTACCTGTAGGAACCAACATATTTGAACATCTGGCAAATATCAGGGTGAGATTCCAGATATGTTATATCATTAAGCTCTTTCTTGAGCAGAGCCCCTCCCTTGTTCATCGACAAAATCAATTGCCAACACCTGTAATAAAATAAAATCGGGCTTGGGGAGACACAGTGGCGTTGATAGAGGGAAAATTGAAGCTCGAGCAGAGGAAGAACGCGTGATATGGGGAAAAGATTTGAATGGAAATCTTTTGGAATAAACCCTTAATAAAGAATGAAACTCGAATCATAATGATGATTGCATCATTCAACCAGGACAGATAACCACGTGATAGATTAGGTAAAAAATGAATGATGTGAGTTTATGGTGATCTTAGTTGGCAGCAGAGAACTCAGATCTATTAGATTAGGGTTTAATATATCTCACCAAATAATTATATCAGACATACAACATTTTTCTAGATCGTATAATGATCCAATTCCAGTCAATTTCGACAGCACTTGCAATGATGGCATGTGTACTACCGATGGTTTGAGAGTCTAATGGGACATGCTAACCATTGGAAAAAACATGCGCTTTCGGAAGCTTAGATCTCCTCGTACATGCCGTTTTAGCTACTGAAAGTGACAGCTTTCGACAACACTAGAATGCTTTGAAAAATGTCCCTTAGCTGCCAAAAATGAAATTTTGGAGCTTTTCTAATACAAGTATAGACTCATCACTTCTTGAAAAGACACGTCTAAAACTCCTATTAAAGACACTTAACTCAAAAATAATAAGAAATATTTCATATAATGACCATCCTATCACCTAATGACCATAAATTGGAAAATTTATTTCAGGAGATAACAAGACCAACAAGCCAGGAACTTCTTCATGAGACCCATAAATAATACCTGAAACATCAGATCTCCTATCGTTATAGAACACTAACAAGTCCCAAAGCCGCCCATTACTCGGTGTGGTGTGTTTTATATTCCATGAGATATCTTAATCCTGATAATACCTATTATAACCTTACCACCTATAATCCCTAACAATAGCACCTAATATATAATTATCATTCATAACCCCTAACATAACACCTAACTCATATATCCTTAACAATATCTAACACCCAACCCTTAAATTTTTTATAACCTTCATACCATATATCACATATCACCTCTTCCCTATAACCCCTAATCCAATAAATCCTAACCCTTAATTATTTTAACCCCTACATGTTAACCCTATAATCATTAACCCTTGTAACCCCTAAAATCATTGCCCGTCAACACCTAACTCATCTATCCTTAACAATATCTAACATTGACCCTATAATCTCAACCCCTACAATCATTGACCGTCAACACCTAACTCATCTATCCTTAACAATATCTAACTCCCAACCCTTAAAACTTGTACAACCTTTATACAAGTTATCCCATATCACCTCTTCCCTTAACCACTAATCCAATAAATCCTAACCCTTAATTCTTTTAAGCCCTACCTGTTAACCTCTATAACCCCTAATAGGGTTTATGGTTTCCATGATGAATTGATGATGGAAGAAAGTGGGTGTGTCAGTCAAATTTGAGTCCAAAAACCCTCCCATATCGTTAAGGCATGTGAATATTCTATCCAGGTCAAATTTCAATGCATATAGATACAATTTGAAAACATTTCAACGTTGGCCCCATTCACATGTCACTATTTCCCGCCTCTAGTATCTTAATGGTGTTGATTAAGAAATCAATGAAATAGAGGGATTTTTCATCACAACTATCACACAGATACATTGCATATACATTAATGTAGAACCTAAAAGAAAAATGAAGAAAGACTGACGAAATCCTAAAACTTGCATCAACCAAATTGGGTACTTTGAAAGAAAATTAGGGTTCATGGTTTACATGATGAATTGATGAAAGAAGAAAGTGGGTGTGTCACTCAAATTTGAGTCCAAAAACCCTCCCATATCATTAAGGCATGCCAATAGTCTATCCATGACAAATTTCAGTGCATACATAAACTATTTGAAAAAAATTCAATGTTGGCCCCATTCGCAGGTCCCTATTGCCAGTGTCTAGTCCTCGTACAATTTTCGTTCCTCGTTCCTCATTCCTTGACCATGGTGTAGTCCCCAAGATCCATTATTTTTGTACAAAACATACTAATGGCATAAAATGTCCCACACAAAGACCAAATTAATATCCGCTACATAAGTCTTTTGTCTTTTTTCAACGACTATGTAACAAATCTCATTCTAAGAAGATTCAAATAGGACCTAAGAACCTTAAGTTATTTCCTTAAACATGGGTGAAATAACACTATCATTCAATAGTAAAATTGTTACAATTCATTGTAAGGCATCATGTGTACTGACGGCTTGAGCCACCATATCCACAAAGGAAACATACCAAGCATATTTGTCTTATGAGCAAGATATGGTACTATCCATTTTGAGGTTTGGCATAGAGATTGTTCTTATAGACCCTACTACATTGCACCATAATATAAGCCCTACACTCCTTGCAAACCATGTAACACCATTCAAATTAGACACAATATTCTTGCGACAAATTAGCTATACTATCGACGAACTTTTTTCATCGATAGTATAACAAATTCGTCGCAAGATTATTTACATTTGTCTCTCTTGCGATGATATCAAATGATGCTTGGATTCATTTCATATTTGGTTTATCAACTTGAAATCTCAAATTGATACTTTGCAAGCTAGTTGGACCTTCAGTCAAATACAAATATGAAACTTGGAATCATTGACATATCTACTAGAACATATGAAAAATATCCTCTACATAAGTCTTTTGTATTTTTTCATGAACTATGTAACGAATCTCAATTCTAAGAAGATTCAAATATGTAACAATATTGATGAAATCTTATATGTCGATCATGATGGTATAAAAATGAAAGAGCTTCTCTTGGTTTCAAGAATAATTTATCCTCTACTGAATAAGGCCAACCACGCGAAGGTGGAAGCTCATTTGGCCCCTCCCCTCCCCCTCACATCACTCTCAATTGATCCCCAAAACCCAATCTATAAAATAGAAAATAATCGAAAGCAACGTCCTATTAAAATTCATGCATAGAAACTACAAAAACAAAAATTAATGAAGGTACATGAAATTATGTGTTTCTAAGTGATATTTTTAATCTACCACGTACTTTAGTATATTGGCAACTATTTTCAGGTTTCAAATAATAATTAAACAACATGTAACYTATGATATAAAAACGTCGAAACATGTAATTAACGCATGACATTAAAAGTAAATTATTTTAAGAGAATAATTCATACAAATTAAAATATTATATAGTCACGTACCTAATCCAACCTCAACATCTGTGTAATCATCCTTATTCTCTATCTTGATCTTCTTTAACAAGCTCAACATTTGTATCATCATCCAGTTCTGAAACGATGTTGAAAGGATTGATGATATCATCATCATCATCAATGTCATTTTCGAGCATATTTTCATCGACATCATCATCAAGAATTGCAATATTGTCTCCTACTCCTGGATCATGATCTTCTTCGTCTTCTTCATCTGTCGACCCTCCATGATCTTCAAACTCTGTCTGATTTGTCGAATCATCTTCTTGATCTTCAATATCATCTTCTTCCTGTAAATGAGTATACTTAATTGGCCTTCCTCTTGGATCATATCTAAAAATGAATGACCAATCCCTTTCACCTCGAACATTTGAGTAAAAGACCTGTTCACATTGGCTTGTAAAAACACAGTGATCATGTCCTCTTTCAAACGCCGTTGTTTAATCATTGGAAATCCATTGGCATGTTGAATAACAGTTCTTTCCTCATCACGCTCATGCATTCGTAACCTATACCATTTGACATTGAACATAACTAATTTGAAGGAATTAAAGTCACACTCAAGTATATTGTTTAAATACCTATAGTATATATTTTCAGATTTTTGGGGATATCTATCACTCCTAGAGGAAACATTAGTAACCTGGAATACTGCAGTTATCCCACTATCAAAAGTTTTCCTAGTTTCATCCAATTGTTTGATGTAGAATTTACAACCATTGCACCACATAGCCTTGTGGTGTTTCAACTACAATATGTCAGATATGTAAAAGATGCATTGTCAATTAATAAATTAACATATATTTATATAACTTCGAAAGTATTTGAAAAATACAGTACACATGTAGTCACATTAATATAATATAAAATAACTGAATAAAATGGGTGAATTTGCTTACCTGTCCATCTTTCAAACCATATGCTAGATCAATTTCCCTCTGTGTAACATTGGCATCTCTGTTACGACGAGCTTCTCTAACCAATTCAGGCAGTCGTTGCCATGATAACCTACCTCCATTATGTTGTTTACATCTTTCAATCCATACATTCATCCAGTCAAGATTATTTGCAATGTATAAATGTAGTGCATCCCACTCTTGAGCAACTGAATCAAAAAAACATAATTCACCAATATTAAATATTAGTTATAACATACAATATGAAGGTAAATATAAATATTTATAATTTATGAAATAAATTATATTAATATATTAATGAGTATGATCATATACACAAAAAATGAAACTTTATTTGTATTATTAATATAAATTTTCACAATTATTAATATATTACCTCTCATTTTTTTCATTCTACCTTTCCCCAACAGATGCTCCTGATCTTCAAATTTTTTGATGGAGTTCACATCCCAAATGTGATCCACTGCATGCATAGTTGGAACTACTAATTTAGGAAGATACTGACTAATATATACCATGGATTGATATACCATATATCCCTCCACCATAGAACCCTCAGGACGTGCTCTTTGTCTAACCAATGCCTTCAATGATTTCAAGTGCCACTCCACCATCCACATTGACCTTGTGTGAACAGGTCCACAAATTTCAATCTCCTCAACTTGGTGTATGAGGTAGTGTTCTTGTGCATTGAAAAAAGTAGGAGGTATATACTTTTTCATTTCACACATTAGACGAGGAATTTCTCTCTTCCAATACTTTATATCATCTTCATGGATTTCTTTCATTGACAACCATCTACATGAGATCATGACACAAGAAAATAGCATGTTTCAACATAACATAATATAATATATTACATTACAAGTAAAACACGTGTCATTAAGTACAACAATAATTTGAAATAACATTTTGCATATAAATCACAACTACGTCTTACCTCATGTATTTTCCAAGATCATATATAACTTGTTTGACGTTGTTGTCAAAGTCATTTGGGAGAGATAGCGGTAGAACATACTGTAACAACAAAATGAATCATTATTTGTTTCAACCAAAGTAGACAAGAAAAAATAAAAAAAATAAAAGATCTATAAGGCCAATATATATAAATATGTATACCAAAATTATTACCTTAATGAAGGTATGCCAATCATGTGTTTTTACCCCACCAAATTCACCTTTCTTCGTTAATATATTTTTTATGTTTGAAGCAAAACCCGTGGGAAATTTAATTCTTTAAATGACCTCTTTTACATCATTGCTTTGTTGCTTTGTTAATAACCATGGAAGGTTATTTCGGTCTAGTACTCCATCTGATCTATTTGAATATCGGATCACACTTCGCATTGCATGATTGGCTTCCTGAATGTCAGTACAATTTTACAAATTTTTTTCTTTGTCCCTCCTACCATATATGATTTTCCATAACATTTCAGTCACATTCTTCCCTATATGCATTGTATCAAACAAATGATCTATTTTTATCTCCTTATAGTAGGGCAACCTCATGAATTGAGCAGGATAAGATTTCATTCCTCGTGGAAGCCCATTATTAATACCTTCATGATGATTGCGGCCTTCATGAAGCATAAAATAAATCACAAAAATAATTATCAAATACGGTAAAATAAATTCAATGATTAAAATAAACAGTCAAAACATTACACGATCTATGATACATTATGAAATTGAGTACCTTGACGATTTCTATTATATTCCAACCTCCATAGGTGAGGTGTCATTCTTCGTGGTTTTAAACCAATCTCTTCTTTCCCATTGAAAATATGTTTTTTAGTAGTACGATACCTATGGTTCTTAGGAAGAAGGTGCCTATACTCATCAAACACCATCTTTCCTAAAATTTTTGAATGACGATACTTCATCTTAGGGCCACAAACTGGATAATGCAAATTTACCCTTTGTTTGAAGACTTGCAACAAATGGATTAATGTCAATTATACGATGAAGTTATTTAAAAATTAAACATGCACCATGATAACATTAAAATATTATATAGTATTAAAGAGCAATATTAGAATGCTACATACCAAAAAAATGTGTTAGTCCAGGGGCATCATGAATTTTCCATAAAAGTATTCCACGGAATTTAAATTTATTCTCCCCGATTGGTTTACATATGTCATACATTGTGATGCCAACCCATAACTTTAGTAGCTCGTCGATAAGAGGCTCGATATATACATTCATATCTTTAACCTAGTACTTATCTAATTGTTTGAAATTACACATAATTACTATAGGAGTGATATCATGTAATATATATAATTAATTAAATAAATAAACAAAAGATATTGTGAAAAAATTGAAACAAATGAAAATGTTAAATTCAAAAAATTAATGTAAACAAATACCTGGAACAATCATTGTCAACATTATGTGCTCCCTCTTTATTGAAATCCAAGGAGGAATGTTATTATTGATAACAAAAATAGGCCACACTGAGTAAATATACCTAAGCTCTCCGAATGGATTAACACCGTCAACTACCAATGAAAGCCTAACATTACGAGGTTCATCTTTGAAATCTGCCCATTTTTCCTCAATTTCCCTAAATGCAGAATCATTGGCAGGCATTCAAAGAACACCATATACACTTCTGTTACGTGCATGGCAATCCATAAATTGTGCTATGCTTTCACACCTGAACAATCGTTGCAAACGTGGAATTATGGGAATATGACGAAGAACCTTTCGAGGCACCCTTTTTGTTACTTGATCAGTTCAATATCTACTGATAAGACATTGCGGACATTCTATTTTCGAAGCATGTTGTCCATAACATATAATATGGTCATTAGGACATGCATCTATAGTTTGATAATCCATTCCAATATCTTTCATAATGTCATGCAAACCTTGATATGTGCGAGGTAAAATATTTGACAATGGTAACAAAAATTCACCTAACAATCTACAACATAACAAATGACTAGTTAATGTAAGAATATTAATCGTAAAAATTGAATTCTTATTTTACACATTAATTAACACTAAAAACAAATAGAAAAAAATCAGCATTTATGTATAATATGAGATGAAACATATTACATACCTTGGTATCTGTGTCATACAAGTGTTCAACAAATTATTCATAACCTTTAAGTTCACTAGCAGCAATGTAGCGGAGAGAAGATTTTCTCTTGATCCTTCATAAATTCATTTATTTTCCTTTTCTAATAGAGGTTCATCATAAATACCAACATTTTCCCCATCCTCATCCGACTGTGAAAACAAATCTCGGATCATTTGGTTTGTCCCATCATGATCCAGATTTTATGAGAAGAATGAAATGAACATAGATTATTAACAGGTGCTTAACACAAAATAACAGAGATACAATAAAACTGGTTTTCTATTCAATAACGAAATAAGTTGAAACTGTAAAATGCAACGGAAACAAGCTTGTTGGAATGGTGGCAGCTTATCTCTGAGAAGAGATGTGACGAATGCATGCATTCACAAGAAGAAGATTACAATAAGGCTATAAAGGCCTTTTTACAATAAACAAGAATGCCAAAACCCTAGACATCCAAAAACCTAACCCTAGGAGATGAAGCGCCAAAAGTCATGTGGGCCCTGTTTGGGTAAGTTAGTACATCAACTTCCTAGGGTCGTAACTTTTGTATACGATCTCCATTTTAGGGGTGTGATAGCTCGTTGGACAGGTATCATCGAGGAGATTCATTTTGGGAGCTCAATTATTCCTTATTCTATCATGGAGAATCTAGATCCCAAAAAACCTTCATTTAGGGCCTTAAAATGGCCCCGAAAGTTAAAAATACTAAAAATAGTAAATTGCCAAAATTGTCAGAAAACTATTTTGAGCTAGTTGGAAAAGGTAGGTGGCCACCGATATCCATCTGGATCACATCATATTCTTCCATGGGATCATTAACTTGATTTGTCCCATCATCTTCTTCCATGAGATCCTCATTTTCTTGGTCATGATGATGTTCCTCAGCTTGTACAACATCATTTCTACTAATACTTGGTGCAATATTCTGTGAAAAGTTAGAGGGCAACTCTAACTTTATAATTACAAACAATCATGCAAAATTAATGTATAATATAACAAACATTCAAACAATATATATATATATATATATATATATATATATATAAAATTGACAAAATAAAAAAGATAATGAATATATAGCTAATTACCATGGGATGATATTCATTCGATCCGCCATCAATGTGCCCATATTTCCTACAATGTTTTGTAGCTGTTGCTATTAAAATTCTCATGAGACGTTTGAGGCAACATTTTTTACAAGGGAAATAACATCTACCATCACCCTTTTCTCCCGCTTTACTTTTTTCCCCAACTCTAACAACATTTTGTGACATTCTTTTGCACAAAAATACCCTTTCAGAACTGTTGTTGTTATAGCAATATTGTTGCAACATCTTTAAATCATCAAATAGTTATAGTCCAATTTTAGGTCACTATCGTCACAATTGCGATGACCGTGACCTAAAAATATTTCTTTTTTTTACCTATTTATTTTAGGTCATTTTTAACGGTCAATTTTAAGGTTAGGCCAGTCATCTCTCTTGCGACAAACAAACTACATGCGTCTCTCTTGCGACGAACATTGACCATATTAATTTAGTCAAAGTACATGCATAGAGTTAGCGACGAATACGGGGTGGATTTAGAAAAATTGAAATTTTTCTCTTGCATGTTGCGACGAAAGAGTACTTTCGTCACAAATGGTCGTCACAAATTTTTCAATATGTAGTAGTGGATGAAATCGAACTAGTGAATCTAAATCATCCACCAATTGATTGAGTGAGATCAATGGTTGTAGTGATATAACTGTTGCATCTTTCCAACTAGATTTCTCTTTCTATGTATTGTATTCATCAAATAATCCATTACTAGGCTGTTGGCATCTAAGACAAGCCTGTACACAACAATTGATGGATGAATTGAGACTGTATGCTTGTCTTATATCCTATAAACACCAACAATAATCCATACACAATTGTTTCATGGAGTTTCAAGGTGATACATTGCTCATGGATGATTGTTCCTTGTGTCTCATAGTTGTACACAGGTTGTACTATACATGTTGGGCATCGATTGCTTAGGAAGCTGTTTGGTCTCTCTTCCTTAACCATATATTGATTGGTTGGCGGGAGATGGCCATAGGATGTCTCAAATGAATTATTAAATGCATGTTTCAATGTTTTCTTTCAATCTTTGGGCTACCACCATTTTTCAATTATGAGATGTCCAATAATGTTTTCTTCATTGGGAGGTCGTCTTATTGTTATTTTATCCAATCTATTTGGAAATGGTTTTAGTGTTGAAGAATTAAACAAGTGTCCAAATTAATACTTGTATATGAAAGATTTTCATTTGGCCTTCTAGTCATTAGGGAAAGACATTAGATTTATGGGTATTGTTTGCATTAAAAGGCTCGAGTTAAAGTTTAGTATATACATATGAAACTTGGAAGTGAGGGATTGGTTTTTCTTCTTTATTATTAAGCATTTCCATTGAGTGAAGTAGTGTTTTCCCTTGTATTTGTTGCAACAATTGATTTCACCAATTGTGCTATTTGTTTTGGTCATAGAGAAGGAAATTGGTTCCATGAGTCCAAGTTTACAATAGAGTGTGCCGATTCTAAACAAAGGCAAAAGTGTAGGGTTATGTATTTGAAAATTAGATCTCAAATTACAGGTTGCATTGCTATGGAATGTTGTTTCTATGCTGGAGTGAGTTCCACTGGGCATAGAGTTGTAGAACATAGTTCTCTTGAATCTATTTTGAAAGAGGACATATCCATAAAATATAAAGTTGTCACTCAGTCTGAGATACATAAGATCGCAGCAAGGCCATGTCTCCTCTCGTATTATGATATGATAAAATGGGCACTGGACCATGCAGACATTTCAACTAGGACAATTTTCAATGAGTAGAAGGTGGCGGTTGGGAATTTCAGGCCAGAACATATACGAGAAATGTACAAATTGTCTCCCGCGCCGAGATTCACACACAACGTCGAATTATTAGAAGTATTCAAAAAGAAAGAATGCGAGTAGTATGGGAAAATCCTATTTGACCTTATTAAAGATTGGTATTTGCACCCCACAAAATTCAGGGCCGACTCCAATGGAATCTATTCGATCTCAGCATTGGAGCCACAATTCATGTATGTAGAAAATGATGGTCTGTAGGCTGTATGGGAAGGAGGATACCGCTCATTTATTCCTCCCATGGGTGCCGCTAATTCACACAGTGGCTG
Source organism: Picea mariana (assembly GCA_032191745.1). NCBI lineage: Eukaryota > Viridiplantae > Streptophyta > Pinopsida > Pinales > Pinaceae > Picea > Picea mariana. The sequence continues at coordinate 291,795 of JASDQU010103680.1, forward strand.
AGGGTTTCACATTTGATTGGGCCAAGTTTTAGTCTGATAGTCTGGCCAGCCGGATCATAGAATATCGAGAGTAAAAGGCAAGTGGGAGAGGGTCTACATTTTTTATGTCAGCTTACATGATGGATGTTGTGTGTTGCTTGATGCCTTTCCCATTAATGAGCTGGAGTTGGACTCCAACCAACGAACAACCTATTCATGAATACCATTCAAAGTTCTGGGAGGATAAATCCAAGCAGTTCGTATACAATATTTTCCATTGGGTAGTGGTGCCCATGCATATTTCTATCTTCGGCCAACCACCCCCCCCCAGATTTCGGATAAAGTCGTTGAATATTTAAACCACGTAGCAGACTGGTATATTGAAAGGGAATTTTCACATATTAGGGTTTTTGGTTGCTCTGTTCCACCATATGCCCTACCTCTATTTTTACTAGATAAGCTGGTGTGTCGCGAGATTTCTAGGCAAACGGTGCTCGGAAGGATAAGCAAGGAACTCAAGGGAGTTCAGAAGAAGCTATGGCCACCTTTTCCCATACACATTGAAATCTATTCTTTATTATATTTTGGCCATGCTAAAGCAGAGGTCGCAACCCTAAGTGAGATGAGACTAGTGTGCATCGAGTTTAAGAAGCATGACCCGCATAAGATTGTGGGCAACCACCTGGCAAGTTGCGGCCTAAAAAGATACGAGCACGAAGTCTCCCCCCATGATGAAGTTTTTTGAGGGGTAAAAACTTACTTAGAAGTTCTAAATTGGGTTTGATCCCTCCAGTCTGGAGACATGCTTGATTTTTATAAGTTCCAGGAGCACCGGAGGAGCGGGCTCCCCAAAGTTTTGCAAGGTATAGTCTCAAAACCCCGGCGTCTCAACAAGCAGAAGTCGAGAGCCCAATAGGCACCAGCCCAGATGAACAGGAAGCTCAAGGGAACATAGAGAAAGCTAAGCTCCTCAAACAAGAATCCGAAGGCCCAAGCCATGAAGAAAGATCCCCAGGGGTAGATAATCTAGATAGAAAGACCGAGTTTAGAGTCGAGATGCCTGCAAAGCAGGTAGGAGACCCACTATTTCTCACACCGAATAAATCGGGTACTGACACTGGTGCAAAAAATATACCCTCAGAAATTGGTAGTCCCATCCCGTCTGTCACACCCCTACACTTTTCCAGAGGGAACCCTGATGCTGGAGCGATATCTATAGAAGACCTGACGCCTATCACCGCTGAAGAGTTTCCCCCTAGTGAGTTTTTCTTCAACAAGAAAAGGAGGTCCATAGTGAAACGGGAAACGCATCACCAAGCAGGTGCAGTGGCCAAAAAATTCAAAATATTGAAAGACGACAAATATTTAGAAGAAGAAGAGTTTGCTGATGAGATAGCAGGAACATTGGGGGCCATTGCCACCACAAACCAATACTCAGTTGGGACCCTAAAGAGACTATTGAAACACAAGTATCAGTTGATCAACAAGTTGTAGAGTCATCTATCAGAATCTGAGACGAATGCCCAAAACGAGGCATATAAAGAGCTCGAGCAAGCCAGAGAGGTCGATCGACAGGAAATCCAACAACTCAAGACTAATCTTGAGCAAATGCAACAGTCGATCGAAGAGAGCCAAATGCAGGCTGAGCGACAGGAGGAATTGATAAACTAGATGCAGACTGAGTTGGATCTCACCGAAAGCCAGGTCATAGACATGATGATATTCCAAACCGAGGTCGCGGAGATTCGAAGGAGAATAGAAACGGTTCAACAGAGTTTTCTTGCCAAAATAGAAATCATCCAAGATCATATTCAACTAGTAGACCAAGCCCTGGACCAAGTCACTTTAAGAGAAGGGAAAGCCTGGGTAGCCTGAGGTACATTCCAAGAAGTTGTCACATCCATAGCAAAGGAAGAGGTAGCCATTTCTTCCATATTGTCCACTAAAGAACAGACCAGGGGGAATATTTTGTTGATGGCCTGGAACATGATATATCCGAAAACAGGAAAAGGGCCAAAGAGGTGAGGGATTCTTGTGAATAAATATTTGGTTCAATAAACAAAAAATTGTTAGAGCTCGATAGAGAAGCTAGCGATGGAACGTTAGGGAAAATAAACATAGCTAAGCATCTATTAGATATCAAAGAAAGTATGGAAATGGATCAAGCCGAGCGCTCGAAAGTAAGTCAAGTTGACATTGCTCAGATTGACAAATGGCTAACTAAGCCGAATTTAATATTACTATCCATCATGACAGAAGATTTACAGGTGGGAGGGAGGATCCTGCAACTGGACAAGAAGTGTTACTTATTTGAGGCAAATGACTAAGTCGAGCCCTCCAAGTCTATCGCCTAGCTAGTAGAGAGATGTCTTAAATGTATCGAGCATGGGAAAGGAAAATATTCAGGAAGAAAATAATGTAATTACACGTATTTTCAAAGTCTTGGATGCCAGGCGACAGGGAGAGGTGAAAGGATTGCAGAAAAAGACAGGGAAAGCAAGTGAAGCATTCCACATGCTTGGCTCGTAACTCCTGTTCTTTGAATAATTGAATTGTAACATCACATTTTGGTATAAATACATCTTTTATTATGTAAGGAAGGGAGGATTTTTCTTTTGGAATATTGTAATAGAGAAATTTTCCTTTGCCAGGATTAATACAAAGCGAATTGAAGACTCTGTTCCGTCAAGATTGAGTTATGTGCTTTTCCTCTATTATTTCATACTTCATGTCATTTTTATATATATCTTTGATGAATTCTTTAACTACAATTTAGTACAACATCTACTGTGGCGATCATGTTTTAGTTATCTAATTATTTACAACTTTTCCTCTGTATCGACTATTAATAGGTACAAGACTTGTGGATTACTTAGATCTCTATATTTTATGCTTCATTAAAGTGTTTCTTTTTTTCTTCTTCTGTTACAGTGTGATATTCTCTGGAATTGATGCCTCACATTGTCTGACAGCTCTATGTTTTCTTTCGTTTCATACTTGGTTTCAAACTTTAACTCAGTTATGGAAAATGGCCTTCGATTTTGTTAAACTATTAATTGGTTTCACAGGAATTTTTCTCATATAATCTAAAATTGAATCAACAACTTAAAAGCAACAATCTCTTAAATTTTTGTCCCTTAAATGACTGCCCCTGTTGCAAGGCAACCTCACATAGAACCCGACCTCTCAGAACAAACCAACATTACCTTAAACCTCTTTGATAATATCCTAAGAACTGCAACCACCCGGGTCGAACTCGAATGTTCATGGGCAGCCATTAAATGGGACATAACCATTCAAGAACAAGTGGAAGTTGGACATAGACAACTTAGAAATCAACCATAGTTTCTCTTCCAGTTGTTTGCTCCTTTCCATATCTTTTACCCTTTTCTATATGCCTAGACTCTATACTTCATAGCCTTAAGTACAGACTCTGGAACAACATATTTCTGGCGCTGTTGCCGAGGATTGAAGAATCGTAGTCACTTTCCCCTGAGAGAACGACATTTCCAAGTTTCCTTTTTTGATAGTGAACATAGAGTGAACACCTTGCTAAGGCTAAATATTTATCATTCACTTGGAGACTCCACTTTTAAGTAAGCTGGCATTCGTTTGAAGGAACATCAGGCAAAATTCATATGCTAAATAGATCGTGCTAGTTTCCGATCCTGAAAAAATACTAAAACCAAGGGGTCTTTTCAAACAAACCACTGTTGTTTACCAACCCAAGTCTACCTAGTCCAAAGCTAATATCCCTCTTGAACCTTCATCCTTGTGACAAATTTCTCTCGGAAAAGCATCAGACAGTACTGTTGAAGCCGAGACCCTAAACCTTGAGTTAATCCTACCCGAGATTAAGACCGAAACCTCTCCGACTACCTCTTATGTTAGTAGGGGTGAGACGTCTGTCGTAAAGCTCATCCCTATTAATATCCCATCGAATCTCGATATAAAATTCTCTGTCACTCAAGGCCTTGAATAAGGTACCACACACTCGGATTCAACACCGATGGGTTCTCCCATTTACGTATCCTGCAAATCAAAGGAACCGAGTCCCTATATACCCTTTCCTCCTTTCTCAACTTTCACCTCCCCTGATAAAGAGTTCCCTGAATTCCCCCCCCCTCCCAAACCCCGGGGAAGATAGAGAGTCACTATACATCTTCACCAACCCTCTTTATAACGCACCAATTTCCTCTCCTAGATTATCCATGGCCGCCGCTGGAGGAGGAGCAGGGGGAGTAGGAGGTCAAGGCCAACAACCGCCCCCCAGGAGTTTCACCAAGGTAGCTGCTAGATATGCCCCCTTGGTCCTTCCAGTAACCCTCCATGATTTACCAAAAAACTATATGAAAAACTTGCCCAAGTTCATAGGAGAAGGAGATCTAACTGCAACCGATCATATCAACTTCTTTGATCAATTCATAGATCTTCTAGGTCTCGAACATGAGGACGTGTATTCTCGGTTGTTTGTCCAAACCTTCGAAGGACAGGTAAGAAATTGGTTTCGGAGCCTACCCCCAGGTTCAATATTATCCTAAGATGCACTAGAAGACCTATTTCTCAGACAATGGGGTGAAAGAAAGGATCATTTATACTATTTGACCAAGTTCCGATCTTTAAAGAAAAAAGGTTCAGAAACTGTTATGGAATTTATCCAAAGATTTAACAAGTTGTACAATAAGATCCCGATCGAAGTTAAATAGTCCCAACCCGTAGCCAAAGTAACTTTCGTAGGAGCCTTCGAACCCAATTTTTCTCTACTGTTAAGAGAAAGGAGAGGGGCCGACTTAACTCGAATGCAAGATGACGCCGTGGAAATTGAGTCAAACATGATGGCTTCGGGTAAATTAAAAATGAAAATCGAAACAGGAAACAGGGAGACCAAACATTTTAGAGAACAAGCAGGTTCCTCTGGATTTGGAAGGTCCTCAGATGAAAAAATGGATGATATGGCTAGGATAATAAAAGAGCTATCAACCAAAATCTCAATAATGGAGCTATACCAATCCAAAGCTGATCAATTCATTAAGAGAGAATTCAGGAGAAACCCCAATCCTCAAATTCAACAAAGACAGTTTAAAAATGAAGATCAAAAAATTCAAACTCTAAAAAATGAAAGTTTTATTGGAGGAAATGATATACAAGAGTTTGAGGATTTATAAGAAGACATAAACAATTTGGGCGATGACTGTATGCAACCTCATTTAACTAAGGAATATTATGAGAAGTCTCTAAACACAGAATGACCATTGACTGAAGATGATAACATAAACAACGCTGATGATTATACTTATCAAGGGATGGATAATACTATAATGGCTGAGCTCCAACATAAGTACAATCTGAGGCCTAAAAATAAACCTGTGACGACTACTCAACCTAAGAAAATTTTTCCTAGAGGCGAAACATACGAGCCCGCCCAGAAAGAGACCGAGATGCGAAATAACAAAGGGGTAGACTCACAGAATACCAACGTAAAGGAGGCTGAAACCCAAGCGGGAAGAACTAAGAGAGATGAAACACAGACACTAGAAACTAGAACCGCCGAAAATAAAATAGTGCAAACAAACAAATTGGAAAAGAAAGAGTCTGAAGTTTTAGCCAAGGAAACAGATAGAGTTGCGGGAAGTTTCTGCCTAGAAAATGAGACAAATAAGATCGAGATACCAATACCTTTGGTCAAGTTGGTGAAGAACCCTGTGTACCAAAAGAAAATAACCAAAATGATAAATTTTTCAGATTTAGAGAGTTAGTCTAACGTGATAAATTTGGAAGATGATAAGCCTAGTATCAATTTTGGTCCACATTTTGAAGGTGCCAGAGATACCTTCGCCCCCTTCTACATTACCCTGAACGTGCACGATCGACTGCTGCATAATTGCATGCTGGACTCTGGAGCCTCTCATAACGTAATGCCCAAATCTATTATGGATAGACTAGGCCTCGAAATCACCATACCCTATGGAGATCTTTACTCATTGAATTCAAGGAGAGTTAAGTGCATGGGCATGATAAAAGATTTAGTAGTCACTCTCGCCCAGATTTCGGCGAAAAGTGTCCTAATGGATGTAGTTATCACTGATATACCCCCAAAGTATGGTTTTCTATTATCTAGATCTTGGGGAGCCAAGCTCGGGGGATCTCTTCAGTTGGACATGACCTATGCCATGATATTTTTTTTGGCGAGCAATTCACTCAGTTATACATGGAAACACGGTTGGCATATATGGTAAGCGATCCTAAGAATCCTAACAATTACCTTGTTAATGTCATCGATCAAGACCTGGGAAATTGTATTTTGTATTTTGATGATAGTGAAAATAATTGTACGGAAGAAAGTTATATAGATGAAAATAAAACCGAAAAGACAAATAAAAATGTGTATAGCATTAAAACTTGGAAAATGTTTTTTGATGGTGCTTCGTCGTGTGGAGGAGCAGGTGCAGGAGTGATTTTCGTAGCAAGTGAAAATGAATTTGTTATCCCCTTCTCTTATAGGCTATAGTGGGACATAGACTACACAAATAATGTATGCGAATATGAAGCTCTAGTCTTGGGACTAGAAGTTGCCAAGAAGCTAAACATAAAGAACCTAGAAGTCTATGGAGATGCATAACTGATTGTGAAGCAGGTAAATTGGCAGTACCAGGCCAAGCACCCGAGACTAAGGTCCTACAGAAATTGCACCTGGGATCTATTGGAAAATTTCTTTTCATTAGTAAATGTTCATTTCATCCCACGTGCGGAAAACCAACAAGCCGATTCATTGGCCAAAGAAGCTTCGACCTTCGCACCCCCTACTGCATTCAAATTGAAATACCACATAGAGGTGAGGCACAGACCATCCATACTAAACAAAAAACAACACTGGTAGGTATTCAAAGATGACGAACAGATCAGAAAGTTCCTGGAAATGGTGGATGATTTCACCGAAACTCACATTGACTAGGAAAACCAAAATGACCATACCTGGATTATGCAGGAAGAGGAGGAGCCTCAGAAGTTCCAAGAAAAAATTGCAAATCATCGCATGTTAGTGTTAAAAATAATCAGATCCCTAAGGGCCTGATACCTCTGGAAAGGTTGTTTGATCAAAACGACATGCCTCTGAGGTCTACCTTGTAGTCCCAACTAGAGGAGATCGAAGATTGTGACATGGGCACCGCTAAAGAATATAGGATAGTGAAACTATCAAAGTACCTTCCTCCTGAGATGAAAATCAAGTATACAAACTTACTCGGGTGGTATAAGGATGTTTTTGCATGGTCTTACGATGAGCTCAGAACCTATGACACCTCTGTGATTGAGCACAATATACCTTTGAACCTTGGTGTTAAACCCTTCAGACAGAAGCTCAGACAAATGAACCCCATTTTATTGTCTGTGGTTGAAAAAGAAGTGAAAAATCTTTTAGACGCAAAAATAATTGTACCTCTCAGGTACTCTGACTAGGTGGCGAACCTAGTCCCGATTAGAAAAAAGAGTGGGGAAATCAGACTGTGCGTGGATTTCAAAAACCTAAATAAATACTCTCTCAAGGAAAGTTATCCTCTACTCAAGATGGATCATATCTTAGAGAATATAGTTGGTGCTAATAGAATGTCTATGATTGATGGGTTTTCGGGTTACAATCAGATTGAGGTCAACGAAAAGGATAAGGAAAAAATCGCTTTCACCACGCCTTGGGGTACATTCATGTATGAAAAAATGCCTTTTGGTTTGATGAATGCAGGCACCACCTTCCAACGAGCTATGGACATCGACATCGTTGGTGAAAGAGACAGGTTCATGGTTATTTATCTCGATGACTTGAATGTGTTCTCTAAATCCGACGAAGACCACTTGATACACCTTCAACAAATGTTCGAGAAGTGTTGAAAATTTGGTTTGTCCTTAAACCCCCAAAAGTCTCATTTCACGATGCAAGAAGGTAAACGCTTGGGCCATATTGTGTCTCGGGACAAAATTAAAATTGACCCTAAAAGGGTTGAAGCTATAGACACCATAAATATTCCTAGAAATGTTAAGGAAATTCAGTCTTTTTTAGGAAAAATAATTTTTTTGAGAAGGTTTATTTTGATTTTTGCTGAAATTGTGAAATTGATCACAGATATGCTTAAGAAAAACAACAAAGTTAAATGGACGGCCAAAGCCAAAGCATCATTTTCCCAAATAAAAAAGGTTATAAGTGAAGCACCTGTACTAGCAAGCCCTGATTATCTGAAAGAGTTTTTGATTTTCTCATTTGCATCTGAACACACAATTGCGGCAGTACTCCAAAAAATGAGGAAGGTTTCGAGAAACCGATAGCATTCTTTAGTAAAAGTCTTAGAGATGCAAAATTGAGATATGATATAATGGAAAAACAAGCATATGCTATGGTAAAGGCGCTAAAGGCTTTCAGAACCTACGTGTTACACTCCAAGGTAATTGCATATGTACCCACTAGTTCTGTAAAAGACATATTGGTACAGCCTAACAGTGATGGGAAGAGAGGTCGGTGGCTTGCCAAAATTCAATAATTCGATTTAGAGGTGAAGCCGACAAAACTGGCAAAGGGACAGGGTTTGGCTAAGCTCTTAGCTGAATCAAATTTCAGAGCACTTGAGATAAATAACTTGTAGAAATATGAAGGAAATGTGGACATAGATGCATTCGATGACCAAATATCTACGACCAAAATCAAGGAGAAGTTTGTCTCATCAGGCTGGTATAAAGACATATTGTCCTACCTACTGAACCTAAAATTCCTCAGTGATCTGTCTCTATCTAAGGCCAGGACATTGAATCTGCACGCAGTGAAGTACTGTATATCCGAATGTCAATTGTATTGGAAGGACCCATTAGTCTTCCTACTGGTTTGTCTAGTGGAACCTAAAACAGAAAGGGTCATAAATGAATTTCACGAAGGGGTATGCGGAGGACATCACGCATGGAGGGAAAAAACTTATAAAATCCTAAGAGCAGGATATTATTGGCCTAAACTATTCTTAGATGTCAACGCCAAAGTCAGAGCCTGTAACCCTTGCCAATTATTCGCAGGCAAGCAGATAATCCCAACACTACCTTTGGTTCCGATGAAAGCAGAAACCCCTTTTCAACAATGGGGGTTGGATTTTATAGGCGAAATCAACCCACATTCCAGTACTCAACATAAATGGATCATGACTGCTACAGACTACTTCACCAAATGGGTGGAGGCTATTCCGACTAGAAAGGAGAATGATTAAGTGGTAATAGATTTCCTGGAAGAGAACATACTGTCCAGATTCGACTGTCCCTGAAAGATAGTCACGGATAATGCCCAGGCATTCAATTCTATGGAAATGGTCAGCTTTTGCCAAAAATATAACATCATATTGGGCCACTCCACAACATATTACCCTCAAGGAAATGGGTTAGCCGAATCATTAAATAAAATTTTAATTACCATAATTAAGAAGGTGCTGAGCGAAAACAAAAAATCTTGGCATGTGCATTTGAAGTACACTTTGTGGGAAAATCGGATAGGTACGAAGAAATCTATTGGTACTTCTCCTTTCCAAATGGTATACAGGACTGACGTGGTATTACCTATAAATCTAGCACTCCCTGTGATGAATCTCTAGCAAGATGAGAAAGAAGAACCAAACCATGTCACAAGGAGAATAAATCAGCTGATTGAGATCCAACAACACAGGACCGAGGTGGACAAAAGGATGCAGAAATACCAGGACAACATGAAAGCACTGTTCGATCATAAGGCCAAAGACAGGGAATTCCTCCCCGACGATTTGGTTTTGAAATGGGATGCTAGGAGAGAAGACTCTGCAAAACATGATAAATTTGACCATATCTGGTATGGACCGTTCAAAGTCACATCGTCTGAAGGGAAGAATTCATTTCTATTGGAAAATTTGGACGTTAAAATCTTCAACACCCCTGTTAACGGGCGTTATTTGAAGCATTATATGCAATAAATGATTTCCCAGTTTCCATTGTATATACCAGTTTGTGTTTTCGTTTTCTTTTTACAACTTTGGTTGAGTTTTACCTTCATTGCAAATAAAACAAGTCAGTGATCTCTTAGGAATAAGGATATACAATATTCAATGCCTCGAAATCTATAAGCCTTAAAACCCTGATATTGCCACTGTTGTTTTCTTTCATGATTACGGCTTACAACCCCAATAGAAAAAAGAAGAAAATAGATGGCCATGCATCGGGAAATCAATCTATCTGAAACAGGTGATAAAAGAAAGTTTATTAAGACGAAATCGAAATGGTAAGGCAAAGGTATGATCGCCCAAACTGTCTAGATTTTTTGAATGATTATCACCTAGGTGAAACAACATTTCATCAAATGTGGTTTTTCGTCGGGTGTGCCCACCAAAGAATTTTTTTTCACTATGGTTTCCAAGGAGTTCCTCTCAAATAAGATGAAGAAATTTGAAACAAATTGCAGAAGTAAAGTAGCCTCAAAGAAAAAGTTCCCAAGGTCGAAACTAAGTATAATGCCTTGTGCTTATAAAATCTAAGCTTTCCTCGTCACTTTCCCCCGCTTTTCGCGTTTCTTTCTCCCTTGGAACTAGATGTTTCCCTGTGACATCCACAAAAGAAGAAGGAGTTACAGTTTACCACTCGAATATAGAAAAAGATTGTTTTGAAGGCTACCCAGATAGCTCTTCGGCTCCTACTGAATTAAGATATGCGTGGGTTGATCCTAATTCTCTTGGTTATTTCAACAAGTTTTAATGATCATTTTTTCATAAAAAGAAGGCCCCCGGAAATAAAGTTCCCCATAAGTTGCTTGCGGACTAAGATGTTTTGAAGGTCAAAGGGGAAACTGGTCCAGATTAATCAAAATGAGTTAACATACCTCTATAGAAAATTATACACAGATATCACCCCTGGTATACTTTATACTAATTGATTGCCCCCACTTCATGTCAAAATAAAAATATAAGACAGATGGTGAAAGGAAATTCGAAAAATTTGATTTCCCCAATCCAGTCCCAAAGAGATGATGAAAGGAAATTCATGAAATGATTTCCCTCATCTCAGCATTTAAATGCAAAGTTATAGCTTGAAGTGGTGAAAGGAAATTGAATAAAAGGGAACCAAATAACTTCATTGGGGTACTGAATAAGCTCGCTGGCAGTGAAGCAATGTCCAGGATATCCGTAAGGCTGTTATACATGAACCATATTGTTATCTGTGACCAGTTTTCACTTGAAGCCAGATCTACATCCCATGTCTGTACAAGAACCCCTGTTTAAAAATGTCAAAACTACTTCACACTGATGCAAGCAAAATCAACAAAACCTGTTTAAATCCTTAAGATTATTTGGTCATCCTAAGAAGACACAAGTTCAGTGTTAGGGAAGGGGAAGCTACCAGGTGGACCGACTTTGAGATAGGGAAGGGATGAAGTCCCAAAGGATTTCAGAGTTAAGGATGAAACCCTCCTTTTTCTTCTATATCCTCTTTCTAAACAATTCTCGCAGAAGCAAACCAATGAATCCATTCGCCCAATAAAGGCACGTGGTCTACTATTATTCTCATCCCACAGGGAGACGAGATCCCTAGATGGAGCCTATGTTGGAACAACCCCCTTTTTCTAAAATTTTCAAGACTAAAGATTAGCTATGGAGCCGCCTCTTAACAATGATATTTATTTAAGAGACTTGTTTTGGCTTCTCGGAAATCGACAGTTCGCGATGTATAAAGAGCTATTTTCCTAGCCTACTTAAATCCCTGAGTTCYGAAACCCCGAGAACCCGCTTTAAATGTGCTTAATTGCAAGCTAAAAGTGTTTAACTTTTAATAAGGCCCATCACAATTTTGCGATTCGAGTTTCCCTGCRACAAAGTGTTATTGAATTCTCGCTCCTCGTAATCCCGACTCCCAAATTCATGAGGTTTAGAAAGTCATTCCCAAATCACGATTAATTAAAAGTTTTAAACAGGGGATTATCACTTAAGCGAATCATGTCGCGAGTTCGCGATTCAGACTTTATTTATGCCATGACTTCCGGGGATATGATAATTGTAACTTTGATACCCGAGGTCGCGAGATCCATTTTTAATATTGATAAATTAAAAACCAAAGGTAATTAGTGTTAATCCGCCAAATCGTAGTTTCGCGATCTCCGGGGTTCATGATCCAAAACTGAGGGTAGAAATATTCCAAAGTTGCGAATGTCGAAAAAAGAAATTAAGAGCTAAAATCACTTAATAAATGGACTAAGCCAGATTGACTAATGCCTTAATCAACTTTTATGCCGGTACAGCCTATGGACAAAGCTTTAAATGTATCTTCATTCTTCCCAAGTCTCTCCATCAAAACATTTATGACATTTATAAGAAGGTCCTGTGAAGTGATTGATACTAAGATCTGATTTTATCTCTAAAATATTTCCTTTAATGATTTGAACGTTTTGTCAGCGAGAACTCATATAAGATTTAAGTGCTCAAAACGAAAGGATTACCGTCGTTCGTTTGAAATTCTTTCTAGATCCATTTTTCCAAAGTAACCCCTGTTTTTATTTTCTCGTTCTGTGACAGGAGGCTAAATTACAGGGTTATATATTATGGCTTCGAGGAAAACTCCCAAGACTACTGGTGAGATTTCGGGTCAAGGTTCAGATATTATCTCCAATACTTCACCCAGGAGCATCAATACTGTCAAAACATGGACACAAGTCTCCGATGTCTTGCAACGCGAGCTGATCAATTGTTCGGATGATTCCAGTGGTAATGAGAAATAGGACATATCCATAAAATATAAAGTTGTCACTCAGTCTAAGATACACAAGATCACAACAAGGCCACGTCTCCTCCCGTATTGTGATATGATAAAATGGGCACTGGACCATGCAGACATCCCAACTAGGACAATTTTCAATGAGTAGAAGGTGGCAGTTGGGACTTTCAGGCCAGAACATATGCGGGAAATGTACAAATTGTCTCCCACACCGAGATTCATACACAATGCCGAATTCTTAGAAGTCTTCAAAAAGAAAGAATGCGAGAAGTATGGGAAAATCCTATCTAACCTTATTAAAGTTTGGTATTCTCACCCCACGAAATTCAGGGCCGACTCCAATGGAATCTATTCGATCTCAGCGTTGGAGCCACAATTCATGTATGTAGCAATGATGGTCTGTAGGCTGTATGGGAAGGAGGATACTGCTCACTTCCTCCTCCCATGGGTGCCGCTGATTCACACAATGGCTGAGGGTTTCACGTTTGATTGGGCCAAGTTTTTGTCTGATAGTCTGGCTAGCTGAATCACAAAATACCAAGAGAAAAAGGCAAGTGGGAGAGTGTCCTCATTTTTTATGTTAGCTTACATAATGGATGTTGTGTGCTGCTTGACGCCTTTCCCATTAATGAGCTGGAGTTGGACACCAACCAACGAATAACCTATTCATGAATACCATTCGAAGCTCTAGGACGATAAAGCCAAGGAGTTCGTATACAAGATTTTCAATTGGGTAGTGGTGCCCATGCATATTTCTATCTTCAGCCAATCACCCCCTCGAATTTCGGATAAATCCACGGAAGACTTAAGCCACGTAGTAGACTGGTATATTGAAAGGGAATTTTCATATATTAGGGTTTTTGGTTTCTCTGTTCCACCATATGCCCTACCTCTATTTTTACCAGATAAGCTGGTGTGTCGTGTGATTTCCAGGCAAACGATGCTCGTTGGGATAAGCAAGGAACTCAAGGGAGTTCATAAGAAGGTATGGCCACCTTTTCCCATACACATTGGCACCTATTCTTTATTAGATTTTGGCCATGCTAAAGCAGAGGCCACAACCCTGAGCGAGATGAGACTAGTGGGCATCGAGTTTAAGAAGTATGATCCGCATAAGATTATGGGAAACCACCTGGAAAGTTGCGGCCTGAAAAGATACAAGCACAAAGTCTCCCCCCATGACGAAATTTTTTGAAGGGAAAAAACTTACTCAAAAGTTCTAAACCGGGTTCGATCCCTCCAGTCCGGAGACATGTTTGATTTTTATAAGTTCCAGGAGCATCAAAGGAGCGGGCTTCCCAAATTTTTGCAAGGTATAGTCTCAAAACCCCTGGTGTCTCAACAAGCAGAAGCCGAGGGCCCAATAGGCATAGGCCCAGATGAATAGGAAGCTCAAGGGAACACAGAGAAAACTAAGGTCCTCAAACAAGAATCCAAAGGACCAAGCCACAAAGAAAGATCCCCAGGGGTAGATAATCCAGACAAACAAACCGAGGTTAGAGTCGATATGCTTGCAAAGCAGGTAGGAGACCCACTGTTGCTCACACTGAATAAATCGGGTAGTGATGCTGGTGTGAAGAATATACCCTCAAAAATTGGCATTCCCATCCCATCTGTCACACCCCTACAGTTTTCCAGAGGGGACCCTAATGCTGGAGTGATATCTATAGAAGACCTGATGCCTATCACCACCGAAGAGTTCCCCCCTAGCAATTTTTTCTTCAGCAAGAAAAGGAGGGCCATAGTGAAATGGGAAACGCATCACCAGGTAGGCGCAGTGGCAAAAAAATTCAAAATATTGACAGACGACAAAGATTTAGAATAATAAGAGTTCGCTGATGAGATAACGGGAACATTGGGGGCCTATGCCACCACAAACCAATACTCAGTTGGGATCCTTAGGAGCCGATTGAAACACAAGGATCAGTTGATCAGCGAGTTGCAGAGTCATTTATCAAAATCAGAGATGAATGCCCAAAATGAGGCATATAAAGAGCTCAAGAAAGATAGAGAGGTCGACCGATAGGAAATCCAACAACTCAAGACTAATATTGAGCAAATGCAACAGTCGGTCGAAGAGAGCCAAATGTAGGCTGAGTGACAAGAGGAATTGATAAACCAACTACAGACTGAGTTGGATCTCACTGAAATCCAGGTCATAGACATGACGATATTCCAAAACTAGGTCGCAGAGATCTGAAGGAGAATAGAAATGGCTCAACAGAGTTTGCTTCCCAAAATAGAAATCATCCAGGATCATGTTCAACTAGTAGACCAAGCCCTGGACCAAGTCATTTTAAGAGAACCGGAAGCTCGTGTAGCCTGAATTACATTCCAAGAAGCTGTCACATCCGCAACAAAGGAAGAGGTAGCCATCGCTTCCAAATTGTCCATTAAAGAACAAACCAGGGGGAATATTTTKTTGACGGCCTGGGAACATGATATATCCAAAAACGGGAAAAAGGCCAAAGAGGTGAGGGATTGTTGTGAAGAAATATTTGGTTCAATAAACAWWTTTTTTTTAGAGATCGATAGAGAAGCTAGCACTGGAACATTAGGGAAAATCAACATAGCTAAGCATCTATTAGATATCAAAGAAAGTATGGAAAGGGATCAAGATGAGCTCTCTCAAGTAAGTTAATTCGACATTGCTTATATTGACAAATGGCTAATTAAGCCGAATTTACTATTACTATCCATCATGATAAAAGATCAACAAGTGGGAGGGAGGAGCCCGCAACTGGAAAAGAAGTGTTACTTATTTGAGGCAAATGACCAAGTCGATCCCTCCAAGTCTATCACCTATTTGGTAGAGACACGTCTTAAATGTATCAAGCATGAGGAAGGAAAAGCTTTAGGAAGCAAATAATGTAATTACACGTATTTTCAAAGTCTTGGATGCCAGGTGACAGGGAGAGGTGAAAGGCCTGCATGAAAAGATAGGGATAGCATGTGAAGCGTTCCACATGCTTAGCTCGTAACTCCTGTTCTTTGAATAATTGAATTGTAACGCCACATGTTGGTATAAATACATCTTTTATTATGTAAGGAAGGGAGGCTTTTTCTTTTGGCAGATTGTAATAGAGAAATTTTCCTTTGCTAGGATTAATACAAAGCGAATTGAAGACTCCATATTCCATCAAGATTGAGTTATGTGCTTTTCCTCTGTTATTTCATACTTCATTTCATTTATATATATATCTTTGATGAATGCTTTAACTGCAATTTAGTAAAACCTCTACTGTGGCGATCATGTTTTAGTTATCTAATTATTTACAACTTTTCCTCTGTATCGGCTATTAGCAGGCACAAGACCTGTGGATTACTTAGATCTCTATATTTTATGCTTCATTAAAGTGTTTTTTTTCTTCTTCTTTTGTTACAGCGTGATATTCCTCTGGAATTGATGCCTCACATTGTCTGACAACTCTATGTTTTCTTTCGTTTTATACTTGGTTTCAAATTTTAATTCAATTACGGAAAACGAACTTTGATTTTGTTAAACTATTAATTGGTTTCACATGATTTTTTCTCATATAATCTAAAATTGAATCAAAAACTTAAAAGCAACAATCTCTTAAATTTTTGTCCCTTAAATGAATGCCCCTGTTGCAAGGCAACCTCACGTAGAACCCGACCTCTTAGACCAAACTAGCAGTGCCTTAAACCTCTTTGATACTATCCTAAGAACTGCAACCACCGAGGTCGAACTCGAATGTTTGTGGGCAGCCATTGAACTAGACATAACCATTCAAGAACAAGTGGAAGTTAGACATAGACAACTTAGAAATCAGCCATAGTTTCTCTTCCAGTTGTTTGCTCCTTTCAAGTTT